>BPLR01007891.1:0-60425 GCA_021605095.1 Caerostris extrusa
TTGTAGGCTCAAAACGGTTTCCAAGCTTCTTGGAGAGTTTCTCTTCAGTTCTGTAACGGAGCTGGTGGGTGCCGAAAGGGCTGCAATTTGTCTCCAGGCATATTCCATTTATGCTCGATGGGATTTAAATCAGGGAGTTCGCAGACCACGACATGCATGGATGTTTCGTTCAAAGAGAGTGTCAACAACTTTCAGTCATTGAGCATGCTCGTATCATCCATAGAGCTATGAAATTGGGATAACAGCACCTCGAAACAAGCGAACATAAGGCTCAAGAACTTCGTCTCTGTATCTTTGACCACTCACAGACCCATGTCAAAAATACTTAATCTATGCAACATATCATGATGCCTGCCCATACCATTATACACATGATGGAAAATAATGTCTTTCCGTTATGTTTTTCTTGGTTCAAAACATGTTCCCGTTCTCTCCATGTCGTTACCCAGACGAGATCCACTACTCAGACTAAACCGGGACTCGTCACTGAACATCACATTGGCCCACTCAATATTTGATGTTTAAGCTCCAGTTCAAACGTGACGCGTTTATGCACAGACCTGAGGGGAATGCAAACTGCTGGTCTTCTGGCATACAGGCCAGCATGATTGGTCTCCTGTGAAAGCAGTTTGTCTCGAAATTCGTATTCCTGTGGCGATTGTGAGCGCCGAATCAGTGCTCTGGCAGTACTACCCTCTGACGTCGCGCATATCACCAGATATCGGTCTTGGCTAGGGGTTGTGACTCTTGGTCCACCTGATACTGGTTGTCGGGTAACATCTCCGTTTTTTGAAACCTCTACCCAGTCTTGAGACCACAGGAACTGGTCCACATTCAAAATTCGAGACACTTCGGTTTTGTGATCATCCAGTTAAAGCATTAAACGATTCTTCCTTTCGAAACATGTCAATTGGCGTCTTTGTGCCATCATTCACCTTGTTTGATGGTTAACAACGTTCTCCTTCGCACAGCAGTTGCGAAACTTTATACGAACTGCCTATGCTGCACGTAGATCGGTTTATTTGCGTTCCGATTGTCTGCTGCGGTGTTTCGCGCAGGACGTAGTCGACTGAAAAGTTTTGCATAAATCCAATGTTTCTTCTTCATCAATTAATATCCGCGAAATTTGGAATAATTTACGAATATTTACTCCATGTTTTCGCATTTTACGATTTATGCTTAACTTCTGGACACCAGTGTATAACATCACTTTGGTTTCGCCTTCATCCTCTAAAGGAATGGAAAATTAATGGCACTTCAGGAACTTAATTTGAAGGAGTTAAGGGAAAAAATTCTGATTAATTCTTATCATATAGTCTCAATTCAAAAGCAACGAAAGCCATAGAGTATATCTTTTTCTAAATTAGTTATTGTATAGCATCACATCAGCCAAACTGAACCCAGATCATCTACCAAAGTTACATTTCTCCTTAAGTTCCATGATAGGTACAATCAGTGTTTAACCCTTCTTCAGCAAATTATTTTTTTGCTGAATTATTTTTATTTTATTCACTAATTAGCTGTTCTTGATTTTAAATACCTAATGTTCTGACGCTGGTAGTTTATCACTAGACATATAACACATATAGTGTTAGTTAAAAGTGAATTATTTAATATAATGCAACTCTCCCACATTGTGCCCCATCAATTTAGAATGAATATTTAACAAAGATGCCATTGAAAGGATTAACTCCTTTTTTTTTTCCCATACTCTAATCCAACAGAAAGCTTTACGGCGTATTCATTTTATTTTGAAAATGTCCAACAAGTCTAACTCGTACCCGAGTGGTTACTCACGCAACTAACGTGTAGGAGGGTTAAGGTTAGAATTTTCTGGAGACCATTGTAGTCACTGCTTTCAGAAACAAAAAAGACTCGATGGGGATTATAATAATTTTGTAAAGCGTCTCGAATAAATAATAATTCTACCTGGTAGGCATTTTTTTGGATTTGTCAGAGGGTCAAGACAATATGTTAAACGCTTGCGTAATATATTTTATTTCGGTTAGTGTCTATCTTCCATTATAGCCGCTGCTTTCAGAAACAAAGACGTTTATGATAACATTTGTAAATCATCAGTATTACTTATAATCAGTGTGCAAGGCGGGAATTTTTCCGATCTTGGTATACGACGTGTTTTTAGACTTGCTTAGTTTCCTACATTTTGATTTTTTTTTTTTTTTTTTGGATGTCCCATTGTAGTCACTGATGCTTTCAGAAACGAAAAAGTCTCGATGGCGATTATGATAACGTGTGTATAGCGTTTAGCATAGATAGTCAGTTTGTTTTGTAGGCATTTTTTCTGTCTACCTTTCATACGACACGCTTAATGTTTGCTTAATATCCTTTATTTTGGATCGAATCTGCTTCCATTGTAACCGCTGCTTTCAGAAACATAGACTCTATGGCGTTTATGATAACCTTTGTAAATCGTCCGTATTACGTATAATCAGTGTGTACGACAGGAATTTTTTCCGTTCTTGGTATACGACGTGTTTTAGACTTGCTTAGTTTCCTACATTTTGATTTTTTTGGATGTCCCATTGTAGTCACTGATGCTTTCAGAAACGAAAAGTCTCGATGGCGATTATGATAACGTGTGTGTATAGCGTTTAGCATAGATAGTCAGTTTGTTTTGTAGGCGTTTTTTCTGACTACCTTTCATACGACACGCTTAATGTTTGCTTGATATCCTTTTATTTTGGATCGAATGTGGGATGCGCTCGTTGTATTCATTGATTTCTGAAATGTATAGTATCGATGGCGTTTATGATAATTGTCTCGTATAGATAATGATAATGCACCTCGCATAGATAATCAATCTGTCTAGCAGGCGTTTACCAGGTTTCCTCGGCATGTACAGTGCCAGTTAGCCCTACTCTTTCCAGAAGAAATTGTCCGCTCCCATTAGCCATCTGTGGTCTGTTCATGGCGTGCATTAGCAGAGCTCAAGGTTTACAAATATTTCAAAAAAAAAAAAAAAAAAAAAAAAAACCATTTCAGTAGAGATATGGGTTAAACTCTAAACTAAAACACTTTGGAAAAAAAAGGAAAAACAATTCTAAATAAAATGTATAGTGGCCTTATCCTTAATTTTTGGGAAATATAAAATATTTTATAAGTCTTATTAAATTATTTATTATAATATATATATATATATATATATATATTCAAATTACATACACTCATGTATTATTTAAAATATTTAATAAACTCATAATTAAGAGCTTTCATCATTCTTCTCAAACATTAAATAAATAAAAATTAACTATCCCAATTTTTCTTATATTATTCAGCAATTTACAAAAAGCTTACAATTACAATGAATTTTTTTATAATCATTTGATTAGTAGCATTCCGAAATGAGATAATTATAAGAATAATGCTCGAATAAACATCTCAAAATTTGTTCGGTGAAACATTTTTATGAAGAAATAAACATGGTTTGTTGCAATACATTTTGTTTGCAATTTCTTTAGTTTAAATAATTTTAGTTCTCACTTGTTAGCATGCAATTAAACTATGATGTTTTATTTAAAAATAATAAATATTACTTCAAAATACACTAATGACTCGTTGCTGTTTCAAAATAAGGCCTCGTTTCAAATACTATTTGTAGAAAAGAAATTTTGAAATAATTTACATAAATTTAAATTAAGTTAATGAAGATAGTGCATGCAAGAGAAATTTCTTAGAGGAAAGCTTATTACGTATATAATGTTAGGGAAAACCGTTAATTTAACGTAGAATATAATTTTTATCCCATTATGTTAAGAACCTTTAGTGTTTAAACTTTACTAAGAAAATATTTTTCATCTTAATTTTGAGGATGGTTTATCATTAAACCTCTCCGCATTAACATAATGGGTGAGGAAGGAAATTTAGCAAATCTTATTAACCTGAATGCATAGAATAAATTGTAAAAACTTCTTGATGTTATGTATTTATATAATTATACATCAAATTTATTAATTAATTTTAATTTATAATTAACATCACAACATAAATAACATTAAATAAATTAATACACTGACACTATAATTAACATAATTAAATAAATTAATACACTGACACTATAATTAACATAATTAAATAAATTAATTTTTATAAGAAATACATTGACACAAATTTTAAAGCCTTGTACTAAAATATCATTTATTTTTAAAATTTGTTAATCCAATAATGGTTAAAAACACGAGTTTAAAATTATTATAAATTAATTAGTAAATATTGTAAATTTTTACTGTGGTAAACATGAGGTTAATGTGTTAAATATTTACATTTACTTTTATGGTCAATCTTAACAATTATAAGACATTACTACGTAAAATAAATAATGTATAACCGTAATTTATAAACTAATTTCACAATGAATTTTTCGTAAGTTTTCTAAAATTTAATGTAATTAATATTAATGGAGTTATTCTTAATTAGTAATGAATAATTAATTTTCCTAACACCTACTTTTTTTTTAATTTTTATTTTGAGTATGATATACTATGATTGAAAATGATATGATTATATCGTAATAAACTGTTAAATTTTTTTATTGTGTTAAAGAACAGGTTAATGTGTTAAATATTTGCATTTACTTTTATGGTCATTCTTAACATTTATAAGACATTCTTAAGTAAAATAAATAATGTATAACTGCAATTTATCAACTTATTGCACATTGGATTTTTCGTAGTTTTTCTAAAATTTAATGAAATTGATATTAATGCAGTTATTCTTAAATATTAATTAAAAATTAATTTTTTTAATATTTTCATTTTAATTTTGAGTATGATATAATATAATATGATTATAATGCAATAAGTATGATACTTATAATGGCTCTGAAATTATAAATTAATTTACAATTTTATCATAAAAACATATTTATTATTTATTTTTAATTTTTCTGACTAATTTATATAAACGCTATACTTTATAAATTTAGATTAAAAACTGAAGATTCTCACTTACTAATTCGATTCCTAAGTGTGAATATTAATTAATATAATTATTGCACTTAACTTTTCTTCCTTTTAAACTTATTTGCGCTTTTAAATTTAATTTATAAAATTGAAGTATTTATTTCTTTTTTCTTAAAAGCTAATTAAAAATGAATAAGATACATTTCTAACTTGCTCTCTCTTGTGTAATTACTTTAAGTGATCAAGTACTTACGAAAATAAACTAATTAAAACATAAAAGCTGCTTAACCAATTAAAAAAGTGAAAAAATAAATTACTTCAATAAATTTCATTAAAAACATTAAAAAATCAAATTTACACGTACCTATTTCCTCATGTTTATGTATGCAGGCTTAAAGTAAAAAATATTAGTTTCAAGTGCTAAATAAGTGTTTCATCCATTTTATAAATTAACTAGTTAACACCGAGCCTGCTTGTATCTGTAATTCGTTAGCTGGGTAATTATATTTTAATTATCTCTTTGAAATTATCATTAACGAGTCCTTCTGAAAACTACCCCACCTTGGGTTTTCGTTATTATGTAATCTCCTACGCCCAGAACAAAGGAGAACTAAGCACAAATCTCCTTAGCTCCTATTAATTACCGATCGCAAACTTCGTTCCTGTACTTGTTAGAAGTACAAATTAGCGTTAATTTGCACAGTGTTTGATTTTATAATCAGCGAAAGTACTTCTCGTTTCTTAATAATGTTTACAAGTTTTCCTCTTGGTTTTGCTTGCTTCCTGAACAAAATTAAATTACCCTTCGTTTGCAACAGTTGGTTTGGATGTAAAAGATTTGCAGAAATTAGAGCTTTCACAGATTTCTGTATAAAGAAAACAGGAAATGGATATGTTTGCTGTATTTAATTAAATATAAAGTGAATTTTGCTTTATATAATTTTTCTGTAATTCAGTAATCTGATTTGTTTTTTTTTTTTAAAGCCATGTCGATTTTTTATATTTTAGTAGTAAATTATTTAATGTTAATTAACGTAAATTGTTAATTAAAATTAAACGTACATTGGTAATTGTAACATAATTGTTAATTGATCATTTTAATGTTAATTATTGTAGCTATTAATTTTAATGTAAATTATTGTAGCTGTCAATTTTAATGTTGATTAATGCAATTTTTTTAATTTAATGTAAATAGTAAATGCATATATTTGATGTTAAAAGCAATAAACCTTTTAAGAAAAGATTTTGCAATGTTTACTGTTGAAGTATTTATTTTAATAAGATAAAATAGATCAATGAAAAATCTCTATAACTCTTACCAATAATTTAATATTATTAATAAAAATTATGTTTCAAATATCTTCATCAAGACTATAATCTTAATAAATTTTTACATTGAATTATTATATATGCAAATTTGACTTTTCAGCAAAAAAAAAAAAAACATTCCTAACATACATAAAAAAGTATGTTCCAACTGATGGTTTGGATGTAAAAGATTTGCAGAAATTGGAGATTTTACAGATTTTAATATAAAAAAAGTCGGAAATGGATATGTTTGCTGCAAGTAATTAAATATAAAAGTGAATTTTACGGTGATATAATTTTTTTTTTCTGTAATTCAGTAATCTGATTTATTTATTTTTTAAAGCCATGTAAATTTTTTTATCTTTTAGTAATAAATTATGTAAGGTTAATTAATGTGAATTGTTAATTGCTAATTTTAATGTTATTTATTGAAACTCTTAATTTTAATGTTAATTACTGTAACTGTTACCTTTAATGTCAATTAATATAATTATGAATTTTAATGTTAACTAATGAAATAGTTTAATTTAATGTAAATAGTAAATGGATAAATTTGACGTTAAAAACAATAAACTTTTAAGACAAGATTTTGCAATGTTTATTGTCGAAGTATTTATTTAAATAAGCTAAAATAAATCAATTGTTCATTCCTCTATAACGCATACTAATTAATTTAATATTTTTAATCAAAATTTTATTTCAAATATCTTCATCAAAACCATATTCTTAATAAAATTGTTACATTAAATTATTATATGTACAAATTTTTCAACAACAAAAACGAAAACATTCTAACATGCATAAAAGCATGCTCCAGCAGTTGGTTTGGATGTAAAATATTTGCTGAATTTAGAGCTTTTACAGATTTCAGTATAAAAAAAGCTGGAAATGGATATGTTTGCTGCAAGTAATTAAAGATTGCTTTGATATAATTTTTTCTGTAATTCAATAATCTGATACTTTTTTAAACCCATGTCGATTTTTGTAAGTCATAGCAGTAAATTATTTATTGTCAATTAAATGTAAATTGTTAACTGCTAATTTTAATGTTATATATTGTAACAGTTAATTTCAATGTTAATTAATGTAATTGTTACATTTAATCTTAATTAATGTAATTGTTTAATTTAATGTAAATAGTAAATGGAAAATGTTGATGTTAAAAGCATTAATTTTAAAAAAGATCTTGCAATTAAAAAGTCTTGCTCTTAAAAAAGATCTTGCAAGGATTTATTTAAATAATTTAAAATAAATCAGTTGGTGAATCTTCTATAACTCGCACTAATTAATTTCATATTATTAATAAAAATAGAATTTCAAGAATCTTTATCAAAACTATATTCTTTGTAAAATTTTCAAATTAAATTATTATATATGCACAAATTTGACTTTTCAACAACGAAAACGAAACAATTTCTACCATACATAAAAAAGCATTAATGTATTGAATTTATTTTATATTACTTAATAATTTTTATAACTATTTAAAGCTTCATTCAAACCATAAATTAACTCATATTGCATAATAATTTTTACTTAATGATTTTTATTACAATTGATTTTATTTTGTGCACTTAAAAATATTATTCTTAGAAATGTGACCCTCTATTTCTTCTTACTTACGAAACTATAAACCCATCGATTAAAGTATTCAACCTTCATTTTTATTACATCGTATTATTCAAATTAGCCTTATGCTGAATTAAAAATGACACGCTTGTTTAAATTTATTCCCTCAAATGTGTTTCATTTATCTGCTTTTCTTATGCTTGAAGAAACTTGAATTATATTGCTATGAAATTACAGATTAAACTCCTTTTAAATTACTGTGATTTATTCCTTGCTTTATTCCAAGTACTTAGAGATTTTGGACAACAGTTTGAAAGTTTTAAATTAAAAGAATTAAAATTGTAATACAATGTATTTTAGTTCGAACATAATGTTAAATACGTATATTTCTTATCTTTGTAAGGTAAAATTATCTGTTGGTAAAAACAAAATAAACTTTGTAAAAAAATAAATAAAATAAAGCAAAATCATGATGGATTATCTGTAGCAGCTTTTTTATGATACAATAATCAATGAAAAGAAAATTTTCAGAAAATTTCGAAATTTTACGCCACTGCCCTATAAGTTTACAAAACTTATACTAGAACTACTGGGCCCAAAAAGGAAGACCAATTATTTTTCAAAAATTCTTTATTTATTCTTCCAAATTTATTTCGTCGCCTTCAAAGTAATCCCCTCTGGACACAAAGCACTTATGCCAACTTTTTTTGCCAATCCTCAATGCATGCTAAGAAGTCATCGGCAGGGTTGGACATCAAAGCACACGGCGATTCACGTTGAATCTCTTCAATCGACTCAAAACGGTGTCCCCGGAAATTTTTCGAGTTTAGAGAATAGCCAGAAGTCGCACAGTGTGAACCCGGTGGTTATGGAATGATATGGGGTTCATTTTTGGCGTAAAGGTCAAGAAGAATCAATGCAGTGTGAGCTGGCGCATTCATTGTTTTCGGTGCCAATCGAGATTTGAAGCGTTTGAGACCCAAAATGGAATTGAGCGATCCTTTTGAAATTTCAACATCATCAGCAAGGTCTATAATTCTAAATCGACGGTTTGCAAGCACCTAATCTCTTTAATTTTTGGACGTGAGCTTTATTAATTAAGATTGATGGTCGACCATAGGGCTCTTCATCTTCAACGCATTCTATGCCTTCTTTGCACTGTTTATAACACTTGCAATCATTTGTTTCCGATATAGGAATACTCACCGATATTACTCATATCACCGACATTACTCGATAATACTCACCAATAATCACCGATATGCTGCCTTCTGCAGCATTCTATACGTATCCGCAAAGAAAATTTAATGCAAGTTCTTTGATCAATTAATTCAGACATTTCAAAAATCGCCGGTATCAGTTTTAGCGTCTCACAAAGCCAAGCGTAACTCAAACATTAATGAATATTTTGACGTCAAATTTCACACAGATGTCAAGGACAATGCCAGCAACCTGAAAAGAAACAAAAATTTAAATTCCATAAGCCCCACGAATTTTAAATTGAAAATTGATCTTACTTTTGCTCTTACTTTTTTTTTTTTCTTATCTTTGTAAGATAAAATTATCTGTTGGGGGAAAACAAAATAAACTTTCTAAGAAAAAAGAATGAAAACAATGATTGATTATCTGTAGCAGCTTTTTATAATGCAATAATCAATAAAAAGAAAATTTTCAGAAAATTTTTGAAATTTTAACGTCACTGTCCTATAAGTTTAGAAAACTTCAACTAGAAGTTTAGGACATTTCAGTTGGTAGCAGAAGAGTGCTGAAAGAAACGTCTTCATAGTAGAAATCAGTGGGTGGGCGCAGGCCAAAAAAATTCCTATTCGTGACTCCCAACTTCTCAGTCGCTATTTTTATAGCGAATATTGGCTCTTTTCCGTAATTTTACTCTATACAATATCTATCACATCTATATTTTACCCAATTATGCTCTATTCTAATGGATTTTGAATTTGTGTAATAAATATTATGTCTTTTATTGAAATCATATAATTATAAAAACATCTTCTTCATAAAATATTTTTACCGAGTTTAAGGTGTAGTAAGTGCACTAAGTTAAAAGACTTTCTTGCACTCTAAATATGCTTACAAAAACTACATATATCCTATAAAAAAACAGTACCAAATAAACAGTTGTCAGAATATAGGATAGCTTAAGACTAGCCAAAAAAAAATTGTGCGTGATAAATAATAAACCTTAATTTTTTTAATAATCGTATAACTATTCATAATGAACATAAATATTCGTTCATTTTTTGGTAAGGCTCTGTCAGAACTTACTTAGTATGTTTCTAAAAAGTAAATTAGTAACTATCTTGATACTGATTACATTATTGTTGAAGAATACGGCTGAATTGCGTCATTAACATTTAATTGTAATTTTTATTAATAGAAATTTAAAAATGTATAAATATTTTTTGTAAAAGAGTAGAGAGTAGGATTTTTAAAACGACTCCTGACTTCGATTCAGGACTAATTACTATAGACTCTGACACTGACTACTCAACTCTGGTAATAATTTAAAAAAGATTACGCATCACAAAAAAAAAAAAAGAAAAAAAAAAGAAGAAGCAGGGCTTTGTTGAAACACTTTACAAATGAAAATGCGAAACTTATTAAAATAGATGATAGAAACAAAGTGCAATATGATATGTTTGCTAGCCGCACTGCCAAATGTGGCGTGTCATTTATAAATGAGGATAAAAATACAGATTTTCATTGATGTAAATGAAGCTGCTGCAATACAAATGTGTAAAAATAATGCTTCAGAAGAAATATCTGCAAATGTGGGTTGGGATTGGAAGAAAAGTCGTGTTTCAGTCAACATACCAGCAACAAAAAGGTTATTTTTCAGAAAAATTCAGTGCATCAAGTAGGCGTTACGGAACTTCGTATGTGGGAGAAGCGTAGAAAATTATTCAATTTACTGAAATATAAATCATCATAGTATAAAATTAATAGTGAGAAAAATTAATGAATAAAATGAAAATTTCTGAGGATTGTAATGAAACATTTAAGTTTAACATCTAAGGTTAACATTTATTTTTAATTTTTAAGTTTACGAGACTTTAGCTGAACTTATTCATCTTTCGAAATTTAACTGTACTTGATAAAATATTTTATAGCTATTTATGAACAGTTTTTTATTGCTGATATTAAACACTATCCCTTCATTCAGGATAGCCTTGAGAAGTTTTCAATATACCTCTATTTATAGTACTAAGATTGATTTCAATAAGGATTCTTCGTTATACTGATTTCAAGTATAATTATGATATTTATTATATATTTATGATAATTTTGAACACAATATTTAAAAATAATGACCTCGTAAGTCTATTACAATTAAATATAATACTTCTTTTTATCATTCTCATCATGTTGATTAACCGACGCAATTTAAAATAATCGGTTTTTATTTATTTAAAAATATGTTTTATTTATTTATTAATAAAATTTATCAACAATTTAAATAAATATTTAATGTATTTTATAGGGAATGCAAATTATTTGAAATCTGCTTTTTTAAAATAGTCGAAAATTTGTTACATTTTGTTACCTGATTATACTTTACAGACAAACTTCTTTTTTTTTTTTTTTTTAAATCGAACTTCTATGCTTGAAGAAATAAGTATCAAAGAAACATACGACTGAAACTTACTATCAATAGGAAATAAAGTACATTCCCTTTGAAAAGAATTTATTTCGGATACCTGATTAAAAAGAAATCTTCAAGTAGAGAAATAAAAAAAAGAACTATGTGAACATCTTGGTAAGTGAGGCATTTTATTCATTAAAAATTAAAGCTGAAAAGATTTTTTCGTGTGTAGCTTTCCGGAACTTCATTGAAATAATTGCCACCAACTCCCCGCAAAAAAAGAAAAAAAAAGTTCAAGTTTTAAATCTAAAAAGCTATGTTTTTAAAAACAATTTTTTTTTCCACACCGTTTCTCAGAATTGAACTTTCAAAGCTTTCCAGACAGACAAAGACATGCTGGAATTGGACTTCAAAATGATGTTTAAAGAAGAAGAAATACGATAAATCTGTTTGATTTACTTTTTTTATTCTCTACAGAGAAAATATAAGTTCTTTGCCTAATAAATAAAATTTCTTTGTTAAAGAAATTCGTATTATCATTCTCACAGCAAATACTTTTTCAAAAAGAAGCAGATATTTATTATTATAGTGAAGAGACAATCAAATAAATTTGCTAAGAAAATTAGTTTTAAAGTAAAAGTTTTCATTTAAAATCTATAAACAAAATAAATATGAAAACAAACTACTTTAAAAATTTTCAAAAAGCTGTTAATTGTCAAGCAAAATATAAATATCGTTCTGACAAATTTTGTAACATGCGTTAATCCACTTGTGATAAAATTGAAAAGAAGTTTCATGCATATTTAGAAAATTTTGGCAATAGTCTGTAACATGATAATATTTGAAGAACGTAATAATATTTTTAATAAATAAATATATCATAAATAAGTTAGAGTCTTTATAGGATGAATAAAAATAAACCAAAAATATAATAAATTAAAAAAAAATATGTAAACAAATTACTTTAAAAGGTTTTTCAAAAAGCTGTTAATTATCTAGCAAAATGTAAACATCATTCAGAAAAATTTTGTAACTTGTGTTAATCCACTTTGCAATAAAATTAAAAAAGACGTTTCTTGCATAATTAAAAACTTTATACAATCTGTAAAATGCTAATATTTGAAGAACAAAATAATAATATAATAAATAAATTAAATACCAAATAATAAATATCTTTATAGAATGAATAAAAATAAACCAAAAAAGTATGATATATATAACAAAGAAAGTATTTACCAGTAAAGGAACTTATTTCCATAATTAATTTTTTCCTTGAAAGTCAACATAATTTCTAGTTTTAATGAATATTAATATTTCTATTAAGTGTACGAAACTGTATTTGTAATCACTTGTGTTAATTCAAAGCAACTCAATAATTGGATTTTATTTTTTAAAACATGTGTGTGCAAAGAAATCTCTAATTTACTAAATTATGGATTTATTAATGTAAAATTGTCTTAATAAATTAACATTTTTTTCACTTGCATTTTTAAAAATACGAAATAAATTATATATTTTGTAAATATAGTACTTAAATGCGTGTAATTAAAGGTATGCATAAAAATATGATATAATCCCAATGTAAAAATGCATTATGAATAAAACATATTTTTAATTAGAATTATGTTATAAAATATAGCGTTTCCATAACACTTAATTATAGCATATTTCTGGTTCCTTTTAATTTTGAAAAAAAACAATTTATATATTTATAATATTTATCGTTATTTAAATATATTTTATATCCCTTTTTGGCACATCTAAATGAAATAAATAATACTTCGAATTTACTGCACATTTATTTTGTTATACTTTTTTAAAAATAAGTGTGAATTAAATATATATGCGTATATGTATATATTGAAAAAACAAATATGTGTTATTTTAATTATCTGTTAAATTATCTATATTATTTTTAAGTTATTATATTCTCAAATGAACTAATTGCTTCAATTAATACAAAAAGTATTGAAAAATAATTATTTGTTATTTTTCATCTATTTTCTGAAAAAAAAAAATTAGTCATTTAGTAATAATTCCTAACATAAATATTTTATTTTTTTAATAAACTTAGTATTTTTTTTTTTTAATGTCTAATTAGGTTATAAATCATTCGAATGCATGAAATTTTTTCGACATCAACACACATATTTTTCGAAGAAAAAACATTTTTTTTTCAAAATTTAATAAAGAAATTTTTGATATAATTTATTTCTGAATAATAGTTGAAATGATTTTATCATCAGTTAAAATAGAAGAAAAAAATTATACAGAAAATTAGTTACGTTATAGTTCGAGAGATGGCGCCAGTGAAACAGAAGAGCAACTATTGATTTTTAACGAATCTGATTATCCTAATTGCTGTGCAAAAACAGTCAGCACATGGATGGCAAAACGTGATTCGAATAGGTTTCAATCTTTTTGTAAACTAAATGTGTTGCCTAAAGAGCATAAATACGTTTGAAGTAGTTTTATTCTTGCGTAGTACAATAATTACATTACAAATGAATAGTTTTAACTCCATAATGAGAATTACTTTGACTTCTATGAGTATATTTATGTTTTCGTTTTAACTTCTATGACTATATTTATATAACTCCTCTGTCTTCTAAGTAAATAAGTTATGAAAATACACTGAATGTTTATTGGAATGCTTTAACATGATCTCTAATTGGAATAATCATATTTAGGTTTCACAATATTATTTAGTTTTTTTAATTATATTAAATAATAAAAACCGAACACATTTTTTATCTCAAAAATAAAATGGTACAAATTCTAAAATATTATTCATTGTTTATTTAGTTTTTAACATTGTATTTCGTATAAAAATAATCATAATGAATATAGAGAAAACGGATGTCAGATTAATATAGTAATACATTTTATTCACTTTTTGTTTAGAAGTTATATTAAAAACATGTTTAAATATTTAAGAATGATGAATTATTTAGATATTCATATCTCTAATCTGATTAAGAGAAGTCATTTTCTTTATATAAAGTCCATTAAGTTTATTGGAAATTTTTCAATATTTTACTTTGAAGATCAGAAATATATCTCTTTATAAGTAATCAAAACTTATGCTGTCTTATGTATGAAACTTTTCTTGACTGTTTAATATTTTATTGTATTTATTCTACTCAACATTCTTACAAAAAAACTTACAATTATTTTTTTCTGTATGACTGGGTTATTATTAGAAAATGAGATATTTATTATAATACTACCCTTCATTATATTGGCAACCATATAAATAGCATATCTCAAACACGATGCTTCAACCACCAAAAAATTATTCTATTTTGTCGATAATACAGAGCTGCGAAGCATAACATTATATATACCGATAATTAGTAATGCAGGAAGGCAATTGTAAACCTAACTAACAAACTCTAAATAAATCTGTTGACAGAGAACCAATTGGAATAAATTTGTATATAGTTATAGAATAAAGTTGGAATATAATTGGAAATATAAAAATATTCAGCTGGTTAGAATAATTACTATATTATAATATAGTTACAACCCATTTCTTGGAATACATTTTTAAACCTTTGACACAAAATCTAAGTAAATGAATTATTTAAAAATAAATAGTAAAAAAAGTGTTATGCAAAAAAAAAAAAAAAAATAATAGTAATAATAAAATTTAAAAAAAAAAAATACTTACAATTTTTTTTTTTTTACTATTAAATAATAATAAATTACATTATTAAAAATATATGATCTTTCGATATATTAATAAAAACTTTCCTTACATGGATTCTATATTTCTTTATCTAGAATGATATTGTTGATAATATATAATCTGTTATTTCCATATATAAATATTATTAACATTAGATTATACAATATTATATATAATCTAATGTTAATAAAGTTCAGCTAATATTTATATCTAATAACTTTTCCTATGATTTACTTTTTTTAAGGACTTTAATAATCATTAATTTTTACAATGCAAAATTTCAAATTTTATTAAATAAATATATAAATTATGTAAATCAAAAATTGTCCCACGAATTGTGTTGCAAAGACGGAACTTACACTTCTTACCAGGAAAGAAGCTGGGTAACATATTCGAATATATAAATTTTCACCTTTCTTTTCTAAAAATACTTTTTTTTTTGTTCCTGAAATAGGAAGAAGTTCCATTGTTTATTGCAAACTTTTCATGATAAATTCACATTTGAAAAAATGAAGAAAGCATAACATAGATTGCTTTCGGTATAGTATATTGCTAAATATTTATTCATATTAAGCTACTCTGAAGATGAGTTTTAGTATATTAAATGTTCGTTTACACTCAATATTTAATTCAATGGTTAACTTTCCATCTTTTCATAAATATACCGTATAATTAGAGTTAAAACAGATAAACAATTCATTTTTTTTTTTTTTTTTTTATTTTGTAAATTCTAATGAAATTGAATAAGCCACAGTTGCTCAAATAGCATACTTTTAGGAAATAGTATATGACTGATTATTTTAAAAATAGAAAGTCATTATTTTCTTATTATTATCATCTTCAGGTTTTATTTAATATTATTTCTCAAAATTTATAAATAAATTTCTTTTCTTTTAAATTCAAAAAAAAAATATATATATCGAGTGTATTTAAAATAAATAGACCATATAATATTAATTGGAACAGTTAAAAATATTTTTTTTTTTTTAATTCAAAAAAATTGTATAAGCCATATTTGCTTAAATAATATAAAGTCGGTTTTTTTTTTATCAATATACTTCAATATTTTTTTTTTTTTCTTACATTATGAATTTAAACACGTTTTTTAGATGAAGAATTTTTTATTAACCTTATTTACTCCAACTTTAAATAATCTAATATCTTTAACTCGTCAGCCTCAACCTAACTCAATATTTTACCTTAAAATAAATATTTCTTAAATAGAGTGCATCAGTGAAAATGAAGAATTCATAGCATAGCCAGCTTGCTTTCGTTGGTGTATATTATTAAGTATAAGACAATATTTTCATATCCAGCAATTACAAGATTGAATATTAGTACATTTATGTTTAACCATATTTAATATTTAATTCAATGATTTACATCATATATGTACAGTCAATTAAAAAATAAAAGAAATTAATTTTTACATACTGGAAATGGCAGCATGGCATGGGTCAAAGATTTTAAAACGCTTTGTTTTTAATTGTCATGATTTTTTTCTGTATGACTGAGTTTTAATATAAATTTTAGAAGTGAAATATTTATCATAATAATACTGCTCTTCATTATAGTGGCAATCATATAGGTGGCATATTTTAATCACAATGCATCAACCTCCAAAAAAATTAAAGAATAAATCTATAATAATAATAAGAAGAAATCTATTGATTTCTGTTTTAAGTAAAAAATAATTCCATTATATTAGTCTGTTGCCACTTACATGGACAAAAGGAATATTAAAAGGAATATAAAATGTATGAAATTGTTTGAAAAGAACAGTTATGGAAATTATAATTAAACAGAATGTAAGTCATAATACGATTATTTATAATATGATGCTAAATGAATGCAGACAATTCATGGATTAGTTCTAGTATAAAACGCAAACCAGACTTCGTGAAAAAAAAATTGTAAATATATGAATTATAATGCGAATTTATTTTCATAAATTCTTCTCCTCTAAATGTACCATAATCGAGAAACAAAATGCATTTCGAATAAATTTTTCATTTGTCATATATCTTTGATGTAAATGTAATTAAGAAAAATTCCAGATTTAATGATATTTGAATTAAAAAGAATTATAAAATGCATGAAATTGATGGAAATGCAGATTTTCAAAATTATATTTAGACAGAATACACGTCATAATTGGATTATTTATAATATGATGCTAAATGAATACAGAGAAATCATTATAGTGTCATTCATTTAAGTAAGATACATTGTAACGAATTAAAAGTAATATTATTGTTTTTATGTTTTTATGACTAATGTAGATTTTAGAAATATTGTAAATGGCATATTCCCTCAATTTCTTGGATATAAATTAGATAATATTTTATGCACACAAATTATTTAATTTTTTAGATAGAGTAGTAAATAGCATATTTATAATGATATGTTAAGTAGCATATATTTTTTTCTAATGCAGCTGACAAATAGTAGTATATAAACAAATTAAAAACATTCTTAAAATTAAAAAAAAATATGCATATGCCATATTTCTTAAATAACATATTTTCAGTTAAATATATAACATAAGACTGGAGAACTTAAAAAAAAAAAAAAAAAAAAGGAAGATGTTTTGAAATATTTTTATTAGAGTTATCTTCAGTTTTTACTTACTGCATCTAAAAATTAAAAAAAAATCTTCTTTATAAATATTCAAAAGAATAAAAAGAAGCCATGAATTTAAAATGAACATTACATCAATAAACTAAAAATTAAAATCTTTTCTTTCATTTCTTAATTAAACACGACTTTAAGATGATGAATTTTTTATTAAACCTTTTCTTGTTTCAGACTGCAAAATTTACTCCAGCAAAAGATGAAGAAGAAAAAAAATGCTCAACTTTAACACATCTGCTTATATTAACATAAATTTGCATTTTATAATAGCAATCAATGCATCATTATCTAATCAAAATTAAGGTATTTTAATTCTTGTGCGGAAATACTCTTTGAAAGATATTAATAACTTTGATCACAGTTGAGAATGAATGATTTTTCTGTGATGTAAATAAGGCTCATATTAAATGGATAAATTGTTCTCATGATTACAGCAATTATTTGAATGTTAAATTAGGTTTGGATATTTCCATGTAATCATTCTTCCAACTTCTACTTGTTAAGAATAGTGCCTTCCTTACTAAGCTTTCTGTAGTTTAAATGCGCTGCTTTGTCTCGCTATTTGCCATTTGGTAATTTATTCTGACCCACCATATGCTCCAGTTCGAGTGCCAATATGTATATGCGAGCTTATTCGATATGTATTAAAGGTTTCTATCATACTCATTTGACTGATTTCAGTTAGGGATCAATTTAAACCATTCATTATATGTGCGGTATGTAAAGGATCAATTATAATGAATATGTAACCACATATGGATTTCGGCTATTCTTAAGTAATTTAGACTTTATATTTAACTTATAAGTATATTGCCTTATATCTGTGTACTGCCTTATTGTAATAAGTTACCCAAAGAAAAAAAAAAGAAATTAGTTAATAAGTTTGATTTATTTAAGCAAAATTGTTTTTCTTAATAACTTTTCTTTTACCTCCACATAAAGTGAGAAAGGACCAAACTAGAAAATAACTGTGTTGTAATATAAAATGTAGTTTTATTATGAATTACAACATTTAAATTTATCACATATATGTTAAATTACCAAAATAGGATATCCAGGTACGTAACTTGACAAGCAAGAACTGATGGAAGACCCTGTGTCTATAGTGGTGATAGGCACGGGATACATGTTGAAAGGAAAAACATCCCGTTTAATTAGAGTGGCGAAAAAGAACATGCGAAGCCGATATGTAGCATTCATATGCACTTTTTGGAAAAACTTTTTGTGTTAAAATGTTTCACTTTATTGTTCAGGCTGGGTAAAGCTGTCTCTGATATATATCTGACATTTCAAAGCCAGATAACTTAAGTGAAAAACCCCAGCATAAACAACAATAACAATATTATGCTAGGTCTACAATTCTCCATACAATTCAATATATAATATACAATAATCTATATTGTATCCAAACTTTTACATAAAAATATTGTTTTACTTTTTTTGGGCATCATCCCATTTTATCGATTTTTCAGTGTACATACTTTTCAATATATAATATACCCAAAATTCTACATACAACTCAATATATATACAGTGGCTTGAACACCATTTGAAGCACATAGGTTTGAATTTTATTTTCTTTTATGGGACATTATTTTATTTTCCCAAATATTTTTGCTCAGCTGTCTGCATACCACTAAATATAATACAAATAGTTTGTATATTACATTAAAATATACAATTCACTATCTTACTACTACATACTAGTCAAATTTAAAAATAACCTATGCAATTCAAATTTAATGCAACTTATTATATATTTTATTTGATTTATTAAATCTAGAATTACCAAAAGTTAGAATTAAATACAAGCAGATCTGGAGATACGTGTTAAGACAAACTTTTAATTTTTCTACAATAGCTTTTTGTTGTTTAAATAATCATTTTTTATACTATCCATAAATTAAGTCCTCATATTAATAACAAGGATTAAAATAAAATTTATTTAAAATGACAGCTCGAAGATATCTCTAATTTTATATCAAATTTATTCATAAGGTCCCAGCATTTGGAAACAACAACAAAATCAAAATATATGGCACATTTTATTTCTTCTGTCTAACAAATTTGTATCAATAAACCATTGTGTCAGACCATGCTCTTCTATCTGTATATTTTATCACGTATTATTTTTCCTTCGTTCTAATCCATAATGCATATCGGGAAAGAAAATACGCTTTCCAACCATAACAGGTATGGATTAATTACTATTCAGAATCTTCTTACTTCTAGGACATAAGAAACAATCGTCGCGGAAATGTCATTTTTTCCCAACTAGATCCCTTTTACTTTATTTCACTCAGTTGGGGATCTTCCTTTGAAGGAAGATGAATGGAATGGTGTTGGAGAGAGAGATGTGGGAAAAAAATTCCAGGGATTTAGAAACGACAAATTATCGCAGGAAATGAATTTCAACGAAAAGAAAGGGAGATAAAAAAAATGTATGGAGATCGCTGCTTGATAATCGATCTATATTACTAGGGGAGAGGCTTAATGCTCTGTGATAAAATGACGATCTCTGTTAAAATGAATCTTCTTTTTCCCTCAATCGTTTTCAGTAAAAGCAAATATAATGTAGCAAAGTATATATTCCAGGATGGATTTTATCAATGAAATGTTATATTTATTGATGAAACTTTATCTGTTTGAAATAACTAATGATAGTTCTACTCATGTTATTGCGATTAAGTTAATATAATGAAGAATTTTCTGGATTAATATATTGATTATGATCGCTTAAATGACAGTGAGCTTCTTTAATCACTTTGATGTGAAAAGTATTTTAAATTTATTATGTTGAATTGATTGATGATCTATCGATGAACGGATAATTTATCTTCTGGTCAATGCTGTATTCAAAAATAGAAATACTCATTTGATGAGAATATTTCTTTAATTTAGGTTATTGAGAAAAATCCCCATGCATGCAATAATTTACTCTGCATGATTTGATATGTGTAAGAAACAAAATTATATTATTTTCTCATTTAAACATTTGAAAATATGTTAACATAGAATTTTTCTATAATGTAATTTAATGAGAAATAAATATGATGTATGCAATAATATACACTGATTTGATATATGTGTAAAAAACAAATTTCTGTATTATTAATGGGTATTCTGTATTATTAATTTAACAATGGGTTAGTTTAACATGAATGTCACTTAGTTTAAATGAATTTTATCTATTTCTTTAAATGAAGAAATTTGGTCATAAATCAAGTAATTAGGATATCTGTTAAGAAGAATTTTCTTCTCCTCAATCGTTTTCTGTAAAAGCAAATATAATGTAGTAAAGCATATATTCCATGTCGGATTTTATCAGTGAAATGTTATATTTATTGATAAAACTTTATATGTTTGTAATAAATAATAATAACTTCTTCTAACTAAATAACTAACTTCTTTAATCCCTTTGAAGTGAAAAGTATTTTAAATTTATTATGTTGAATTGATTGATGAACCATCGATAGGCTGATAATTTATCTTCTGGTCATTGCCGTATTTAAAAATAGAAATACTCATTTAATGAGAATTTTTCAATGTAATTTAATGAGAAAAAAAAAAATCACTGCGTACGCATTAATTTATTCTGTATGATTTTTATGAGTAAATAACAAAATTTCTGTATTATTTTCTCATTAAAATATTTAGCAATATGTTAATATAGAATTTTTTTACAATGTAGGTTAATGAGAAATAATTAGAATGTATACCATAATTTTTTTGTCACTACGATGTGAAATTTATATATTTTTTGTTTCATAATATGATTTTTTTAAGTTCTTACAATTAATTGATAATTATCTAATTTCAAAAATTAATTTTACGCTGGACTTTAATTTTAGTAATATGAGCTTAAAAAAGATTAATTGTTTACAAATAACTATGTATTTGAAAAATACGAATATATATTTAATTGCGTTAAATGAATCTATTAACTGAGTTAATAGATTCTATCAACACAATTAAATGGATATTGTTATTTTGAGATATAAGATTATTTTAAGATCTTATTTTTAAATATATATTTATTTTTTTATATATTCTCATTTAAATAAATTTTCTTACTTTTCAATTTATTAATTATTCTTATTTATGAATTGAATTAATTGAGTTAATTGAATTTATTTTAATTGAATAATGGATGTAAACATCCATAGAAATTGTCCTAATAAAAATGTTTTGATCACTTTATTTTGAAAATCCCTTTTTTATGACAGAGGAAAATGTCAATGGTGCCTCTTATTATAAGTATTAAGTAAATACAAAATCCTTATAAATTTTATACTTAGATATTTTTTACTTGAACAAAAATTATGTAGATTTACAATTTTTGAATAGAATAATGTTATTTCATTTAATATCAGCCTTAAAGTGCTTGCAAACCCATTTAATTCCAGAAAAGATTGAGAAATATTTTTATTACGTATTTCCTACTTTAATATTTAAAGCTCATTTGCAAATTCGCTTACGTATTTGAAGAAAATTTGCAAAAATACATATTTGTTTGGCGTAAATAAGAATATTTATTTATGCAAGACTTTTTATAAAAATGCTATCTAATAAATAACTTGAAATCAATTCATATTCAAAAAAGATTTCGAAAGAGAAGCATTTATTTTTTTTTTATATTTTATCTTCTAATTTAAAATTTAAATTTGATTTATTATATTGGTCACAGATTCAAAAGCGATCTTCTGGGAACATGTATATGTCACATTTGTTGTTTTATTTTAATTCGTTTGTCCCAACATGTGCTTCATTTTTATAGTAAATAGAACGAAAGATTGTGCAAGTTATTTATAAAAGTTAAGAAAATAAAATTGAATAAAATGTTTTTACCCACCTACATACGAGAATTTAAACATCTTTTCTTGGAATCAGAAAACGTATCTTCCTTTATGAAACAATATTTCGCTGAAGTTGTTGCTCTGAAAGATTAACTTGAACCTCAAGAAAATAATTCCATGAATGGAAGAAAATAATTCCATTTAATCCCTTAAGAATAAGAGATTTTTAAAAAGCTTTCATATTTAACGTTCACAGAAAGAATTTTCACCATACCTTCAAAATGCTTTGTTTCATCAACAAAATATGTTTGGGTTTCCGAACAGAAAGCTTAACTTTTCACTCAGCCTCAATACGTGAATTCCGTTACGCCTTATTAGATGCACTGCTTATTTTTAGCTTGCGTGTCACAGTGCCATTTGTGCGCAAAAAAAGTGCAGGGAATCAGGATTTGAGCAAAATGGATATAATAAAATACTGCTTTTATGATACATATAAAGAAACACAGCATAGGGGAAAATAAATCAAAGGAAAAATATGATATCATGAAAGCAATCACTTATTTAGCTGTTGTTGTTTCTATACTTACTTTTATGTCTGCAAAAAACATTTCATCATGTAGAGTAAATTTCATCATTTATGAGTTTGGTTTTAAAGTCAGTTTATCTATAGCAATGTTATACTGCTCTTTCAGTAAGAAAAAATATATTTTAATGTCAAACAGGAATTTATTATGATGGTGTTTCAATTTTGCCAAACATTTTATTGTATGAATTTGTTAATTGTCGCTCAATTAAGGATGCATAAATGTATTCTTGTATATATGGTTTCATATCTTAAGTTTTATTTCATTTTTTTTTCTGCAATTCTTTAGAAAAAAATGGAAATTCATATATCATAACTACATTGATGAATATAAGTGGAATAAAAAAAATAATGAATATTGGAGAAGAATAAATAATTGACGATGATTGACTTTAATGTTTTTTATTTTGGGTAAACTTGAAGACAATGAATCATTTATCTGATCGATGACCACTTTTTTTATAATATATTTCAATATAATTTTTTATAACATATACTACAATAAACTATTTATCTATTTTCAATATATTATTAATAATTGTAGTATTATTGTAAAATACACCCATCTTTAAAATCTTTAAATTAATAGGTTCTAAAATAAATCTAAAAAATGCATTGATACATGATATATCCTGTAATTTATTATTATTAAATGTCTTGCATCTATTGTTAGATTAACTTGAACCTCAAGAAAATAATTTCATTTAATCCTTTAAGAATAAGATATTTTTAAAAAGCTTTCATATTTAACGTTCACAGAATGGATAAAAGAATTTTCACCATACCTTCAAAATGCTTTGTTTCATCAACAAAATATGTTTGGGTTTCCAAACAGAAAGCTTAACTTTTCACTCAGCCTCAATACGTGAATTCCGTTACGCCTTATTATTAGATGCACTGCTTATTTTTAGCTTGCGTGTCACACTGCCATTTTGTGCAAAAAAATTCAGAGAATCAGGATTTGAACAAAATGGATATAATAAAATACTGCTTTTATGATACATATAAAGAAAACAGCATAGGGGAAAATAAATCAAAGGAAAAAATATCACGAAATCATGAAAGTAATCACTTATTTAGCTGTTGTTGTTTCTATACTCTTTGAACTACTTTATTTCTGCAAAAACATTTCATCATATGGAGTAAATTTCATCATTTAGGAGTTTGGTTTTAAGTTAGTTTATCTATAACGATATTATACTTTTTCTGTAACAAAAAAATTCTTAATATCAAACATTAATTTATTATGATGGTATGATGGTGTTTCAATTTTGCTAAACAAAATTTGTTAATTGTAGAAAATTGCTCAGTTAAAAATGAAGAAATATATTCTTATTTTATCTTCTTATATATAGGTTTCATGTCTTTTTTAAAATTTTATTTTGAATCATTTTCTGCATTTTGTTGATAAAACTGGAAATTCATACATTCATCTACAATGATATAAACATGAAATAAAAATCACATAAATAATGCTCGTTGATGAAGAATAAATAATACCCAATAATGGATTTTGATCTTCTAATTTTTGGGTAAACTTAAAGAGAATAAAATGTTTATCTGATCGATTACCATTTTGTATAATGTATTTCTCAGAATTCTTATACTATATACTGCAGTTAAATATTTATCTATTTTCATTATATTATTGATAATAATATTAATATTATAGAAAAATATATATCTTTCAAATCTGAAAGTTGATAGGTTCTCAAATGAATTTGAAAATGCTTTGCTATATAAATTAGATACATACTTCTGTACGCCTTCATTTAATAAATGCCACATAAATTTTGACTTTCTATGTCACATGAATTGGCTCAGTTTACTTATTATAATTATATAATGATCATTTAACTCACACATATTTCACACTCCCTTTTTCAGATCAATTCAAATTTACTTTGCTAACATTTCTAAGTCACTTTTTCACATAAATTAAACTTAAAATTGTCACATCAATTTTGACTTCTTTTGTAGATTGAGAAAAAATTAAGAGATAATATCTTATTGCAAGACAGATAAATGAAAATAGTCTTCTCATATTTAGAAAAAGCTCATATATAAGATATTTTAATAAACGAGCTCCCCAGCTATTTATTTTCCCAAGTTATAGAAAAAATGCCTTTTAAGTTTATTTTTTTAAATGAGTTTGAAAATTATATAACAATAGAAGAATAATTTTGCAAATTATGTTCTTTTTTTAAAGTTTAGAAAATATTTTTTAATTTATTATTCACACAGTATTGCATAACTATTCACAAAATAAAACGACACAATGCGTTTATACAATATTTTTAATATCGATGCGATAAAGAAATGAGAAATACTGATATCCTTAAACGTTGTAGGACATAATATTTATCCCCAAAACATGGAAAAGTTTACGTAAAACTCGTAATATGCACTGTACATAAATGAGAAAAATTAGTAGAATTTAAAAAAATAAGAAATTTATTATTCACAGAGTGGGTATAAAAAATTAAAGTACATCTAAATTATTTTAAAAGTTATCACTTCTAAGAAACAATCTTTGATATTTCTTTTGAAATTAATACAATAATATTTAAAAATATACTTGTAACTTTACACTGCCTTTTAAAATTTTTGAACACACAATTTCATTATTTGAATTTTAAATGAATTTTATAAAATCAATTACAAGTACTTGTCCTAATTGTTTAAGTGTCGAAAATTTGTTTTGGTTTTAATTTTTCCTTTTCATTTTCACTATTTATAAAATAAATTTGGTTTCACATATTTTAATATTGAAAAAATAAAAATAAATGAGCAAGAAAATTTAAAACTTTATTGAACTTTAGAAAGTCTATAAGAGAAAAAATTAGGTATAAAATCTTTGAAAACTTCATTAAATATTTAATGATTTATAATTATAAGTAAAAGCTAAATAAGTATAAACTTTAGTTTTGAAACACATATTTAAAAAAAGGAATTTTGGATTTGAAATGAACAAATATATCATTTAAAATATAATTTTATTTTAAATAACTATTTGTCACATAAAGCTACTTTGAAACCAATTTTGATACTTACATTTTTTAATAAATGCATCGTTTATTTTTTTTCTACAAAATAATTATATCTAAAGTATATTCAACATGAAACACAAACCTATATTAACACTCTTTAAATGATTTTTTAAAGTCTTCACAAGTTTTAATTCTAAAATTTTCCAATTTCAAGATAATAAGACCGTAAATTGAGAAATTAAACTAGTCTTCTTTGTATTAAAAAAATTACAATGTGTTATTCCCTGAGGTCATTCTAACAAGAAGTTACCATATATATATATCTTGAAAAATATCTTTGTATAAAAATAAAAAAATAAACTAAATAACTCAAGATGATCTCTTCCGAAAGCATTTTTAATTCGGGGTTCTTTTTTGAAAACAGGGAATTAATTTTAAGACGAGAATCTTTCTAATCCATGCTGCCGAGGAAATTTGTTGCATCACACTTCTGAAATAAAAATCGGGAATTTTCTCAAGAAACATGTTAATAAATTGTGCTAAATCGTTCAGGAGGCGAATCCTCGTTTCGAGTGGTTACTTCTTTTTTTATTTGGGAAACGTACGTTTTTTTCTTTTCTTTATTATTTTTCCTTTTAACCGCATGAAACTAATTTAAAGTTTATTCTGAGGATCGAGGTTTCCGTGTGCGTAATAATTCAGGCCTCCTGTAATCCTTACTCCTAAGAGTTTTGCGACTGGAATCTCCCAGGAGGGTCATAAGTATGAGAAGAAAGAGGCGCAGTTAAGATGTCGAACTGCTTAACCCTGGAAGGGGTGGAAGGTAGGTAAACTCCGAATCACCCTCATGAGATGGTAGACAGCATTAATAGTGCATAAAATATGCCAATAAAGAAAAGTAAAGCATGATTTTTAATAAAAAAAATTTTTCCACCAAATGCAGAGCATTAAGTCAAAAACAACAGGGCAAACAAGGTTAATATTATTAATTCAAAAAAATTATGCATGCAAAACATGTATGATGTTTAGTCTAGTTAGATATAAAATTAGATATAAAATATTTGAAAACTTCACTAAATATTTAATGATTTACAAGTATGTGCAGAAGCTAAATATGGGTTGCACTAGTTTTGATACTATATTTTAAAAAACGGAATATTTGGATTTGAAATGAAGAAATATATCATTTAGAGTATAATTTTACTTTAAGTAACTATATATTGTATAAAGCTACTTTGAAACCATGAAAAACAATTTTCATACGCAAATTTTTAAAAAAATTCCGCTTATTTTTTTTTTCTTCAATATAATTATTATATGTAAATTATATTCTACATGAAAAACAAGATTTTATTAACAATCATTAAATGATTTTTTTTCAGTCTTCACAACTTTTAATTCAAAATTTTCAAATTTCAGTGTTATTAAGAACGGTATACTGCTACATTAATCTAGTCTTCTTTTTTTATTAAAAAAAAAAAAAAAAAAAATGTGTTCTTCCCTGAGGCCATTCTATCAAGACGTTACCGTATATATATTTTAGAAAATAATTTAAATAAAAATCAAAAATAAACTGAAGAACTTCGAAATGACTTTTCTTACGAAAGCATTTTTATTTCAGGAATCTTTTTGAAAACGAGGAATTAATTTTAAGACGAGAATCTTTCTAATCCATGCTGCCCAGGAAAATGTGTTGCCTCACACTTCTGAAATAAAAATCGAGAATTTTCTCAAGAAACATGTTAATAAATTGTGCAAAATGTCTAAGAACGCGAATCCACGACTCGAGTGGTTACTTCTTTTTTCTTATTTGGGAAACGTACTTGTTTCTTTTCTTTATTATTTTTCTTTTTAACCGCATGAAACTAATTTAAAGTTTATTCTGAGGATCGAGGATACCGTGTGCGTAATAATTCAGCCCTCCTGTAATCCTTACCCCTAAGAGTTTTGCGACTGGAATCTCCCAGGAGGGTCATAAGTATGAGAAGAAAGAGACGCAGTTAAGATGTCGAACTACTTAACCCCAGGAAAGGGGTGGAAGGTAGGCAGACTTCGAAATCACCCCCATGATATTGTAGATAGCATTAATAGTGCATAAAATATGTGAATAAAAGAAAAATAAAGCATGCTTTTTATAAAAAACTTTCGCCACATGTCACAAGCAACAAGGATTCGGCTAGCAAACAAACAATGTTAATGTTATTAATTCAAAAAATTTATGCATGCAAAACATGTAGGATATCTATTCTAGATAAGATTTTTTCTCTGTAAGGTAACGTCACATCTAAACTATGTAAATTCAAATCCTCTTTGAAATAGTTATAATCCAAGAAAAATTTGAATATAGGAAAAAAAAATATTACATATGATTTGTGATATATATTTTATATTGTTTAAATATGGTTAACCATGCTGTTGTTTATGTCATTTGCCTCATATATTTCCTTTAATAAAAATACAATGGTGCCTCAAACTTCAATAAATAAATAAATAAATAAATAAAACTTAATGTTTTATCATAAAATATACTAATAAACTGAATTTCCTTCACTTTTTATCGCATTAAACTAATTTAAAATTCATTTTCAAAATCGAAGTTTCCCTGAATTTAATGATTCAATACTTCAGTAATTCAAACTCTTAAGAGTTTTGCGACAGAAAGCTCTCAAAAGTGCTGAAGTTTGGATTATAAAAATAGAGTTAAAATGTCGACAAGATAAAGTCGATACAGCCTACAAGACTTTCACCCCTGAAAGTGTGTGCGAGTGTAGGTCAACTTTGAAATCCCTCACTTGAGTATTTAACTTAAATAGCCTGGATGTGTTCATAGAATATATTAAAATTATAATTAGTAAAAAGGAATAATCATATAATTAAAAAGTATATAATTAGAAAAAAAGAAGATAATGTTTTTTTAAATAAAATTACAAAGCCACATAAAGGTAAATGTAATATGAAAATCTGGATGTTATACATAACATACTGGATGTACTGGAAAATACTGGATATCATAACATAATAGGTTATAAACGTGCATGGTTTAAGCTGATTGAATTTTCTTTTTCAAAGATGTTTGTAATAGATGGTTTCTTATATATAGGATAACCGTAAATGCATATTGGGCTTCAGCAGTTACAAGCTGTATATGACTGCTTTAATCATAATAAAAATAATAAATGGATTTATAAATATATATTAAAACTAACATATCTTATATGTATTTCTTGGTAATAGGTTGTTATCGTTGACCATCTTTTTAAAGATAGAATGGGATTTATCACATTACTAAATGTAAGATGATTCATCACACGTTTAAAACTGATACTGCTACATTTCTTAAGTGATGTGATAGTAAATTGTTTTTTTTTCTTATTTTTCTGCTTTCTGAAACTCATGTAATTTCGTCCCTAGAGTCAGGATTTTCGTCTGATGACAAACAATTCTCATTTGTGAGAAACAGTCATGAAGTTGACTTCTGATGATGATGATGATAGGAACTTTCTCAATTTTATCGGATGAGGAACAAAAAGTAAATAAAAAGTTGCCACTTATAAAAGTGAATAGAAATATGTGATATATATTTCTTACAGAATAATTAAATATTGAAAATGTGAAAGCAAAAGAAAAAAGACTGTACTTCACATAACTATAATTAACTAATCCCACATTAAATGCCTTAAAGCATGCATGTCCGTTTTCTAAAAAATATTTGATTATATATTTATTTTCTTGGAACAGTTATGTTCTTTTTAAAAACAATACATATGCTTTACTTGTATTACCCTCAAAAATTAATATGGGCAATAGTTAAGTGTAAATTCTGTTTCAGTTATTTTACTTTTAATTAAAACTTATCGATATAATGACCAGCTTGATCCCTCCCAGTTATGAACATTACTTTTTCCATCAGTTGAATAAATTAAAATAGAAAAATTTCATAACTATTTTTGTTTATATATTATAACCATTTATACGAGTATAATTAATTGATCAAAAGTATGTCTGATATAAAAAGTTAGCTTCAGAAATGTTTTATTTATAAGATTGTTTTATTCATATATGGAATAAAAATGTTACAATTATAACCAAAATATGAAATTTCTATCACAAATAATTAAAAAAATATTATTGAATTATTCCAATCTATTTGTTATTGCAAATTAAAAAAACACTAACTGTATCAAATCAATTTTTTGTCACCTAAAACTAATATATTTACTAAAATGTTAAGAAATAAAATGTTTCAACCCATAAATTACAATTATGAAAAAAATTATATTTTGATAAGGACTTTGGAACTTTAATCTTATTGATCCCAATGCAAAATTAAGATTTGTTAAAAAAAAATAATAACTGTTACTTTAATTCTATTCAATAACATAGCTGGGCAAAGGACATTTCAATTTAAATCATTGATGCTATTTTACTAAGAAAATCCATTTGTGAGACAAAACATATTTGCAAAATTAATTATTTCATAACCAATGAAATTTTACACAGATTGTTAGAAATATTAATTGTGTTGTTATATTAATTGCTTAGCAAATCCATTCTATTTCATTGCTAATCATCAATATTTATGATATATCTATTAATTTATCTAATAAGAACATATTGATATATTAAAATTCCATGAATTATAAATGAGAAATGCTTAATGATTATAATAATAAGTATAAAATTTCTAATTTTCAACGACATCTACACGTAAATGGAAGGAAGAGATAAAAGAAAATATTATAATTAATTTTTTATTCATAATATCTGCATAACAATTCATTGCATGTACTTTTTAATTGTAAAATGGTCTATGTTTTTAAAGAGGATTATTTTTTCCTAGTTTTTTACTCATTACTTAAAAGAAAAGCTATAAGCTATTCAAAATTATCAGAGTAAGAATAAGCCATATTTTTAAAAAGTGCGGAAATGAAATATAATTTAATTAACATGTTAGAAATGTCGTAAAAATCTGCTTTTTTTCTAATTTTTTCTATCAAATCTTATAGAAGTTTGAGCTATTTAGAAAATACATGATTATATCAACATGCAGACTTGCATTAATTTTAAAGTCATTTGTTTACTGATTTTTTTTCTATAAGTATTTAAAAAAAGGAAGAAAATCGCTTCTCACTATTTGCTTTACATAACTTAAAAATTAAATTTTAAGATTTATTTTTTTTCTTACCATCCTTCTTCGTACCATTAGATATAGAGCTTAATTAAAAGATCTTTGCTTTCATCCATTAAAAATGACTATGTAAATAAAAGATTATTTTCCTCTAAGCATGGGGGAAAATTACTTTTCAGACAATTTTATTTTTCTTAACTACTGCACTTCAGAATTTTGAGGAAAGAAGTTTGTGAAAATCTTTCTTAATTGTGATGGTATCTTCTTTTACAGCCTTTTGAATTCATGGAAGATTGTTTGCAAAAATACTGAATTCTTTAAGTTAACCTCGGGGTTGCAAAGTGCCGAGCAATAAACATTTACGACGTGATTCTGTGTGATTATAAAAAGATTTTGGACATCAATTTATAATGCAAATCCTTCTAGAAATATATTTTCCTCCTGGCAAAACGGTCTTAAAAATTGCAAACTACGTAAAGAAGATTATTAAATTGGCTATTAGCATGCCATTTCTGGGTCGCCCCAAGACACAAGAAGAAATATTAATCCCTGTTCAGAGGACCATCCATTTCTTAGAAATTATATCCTATGATGAACGAGAGATATAATCGAAAATATTTTTTTTTTTTTACATTGTGCTTTTACTCTAGAATTTAGATTAGTTTTCTTCCACTTTCTCTTATTATCTTTCTGTATTGTTAAAAATATTTTAAATATTTAAAAAAAAAAAATCATACATCATAGCATTTTTCCATTTATCAGAAATTGTAGTTAAATATTCATAAGTGTATAATAAAATGTTAAATTACCTTCTTAATATTACATTCTTTACAAATATTTCCTAATTATGGATAATTAAAACTTAAACAGGCTTCATCATTAAAAACTAAGTCATTTATTTATATTTTTTTCAATAATTAAGAACAAAATTAGAATCTGAAAAGTGTAATGATAATATTAAGGTTTGAAGCTGTCTGAGGTGATCTCACATTTTAAACGTGCCATGGGGTTTTCTATCAATAACTAATACAAAATGTATAATGAAATCAATCCAGAAAGAATCACGTTTGCATAAAAGGCACAATTTTATCTTATAATACTGAAGTATATTTTTGAGAGTCCGTCATTCCCTCAACTGGTACTAAGCTTCCAGATGCACCAGACGTAAATACGCCTGAAGTGTTCTCCAGTGTTTCGTCTTACAAATGTTCGAAACCTTTGCACAAAAATGTGTTTGGTCTCTGAATACAAACTTATTCCAATCTTGTGAAATCTAAGATGGATACAACTTGGTCAAAAGTAAACATTTTCGCTTCACTGCAGGTGTTAATAACTGCTTTTTGATTGGTGATCTTGCCCATTTTCCTGCTTCAATGAGTTTTCATCATAATGTCGATGACTCCATACTCACACCAGCAACCAGTAATTCTCTCTGCAGAACTGTACTTGTCTTGCCAGAATACATTTTACTATTCCGTACAAGAAATTTTTCTGTTCGAAGTGTGACGATATTTATTCTTCCGTTTTTGAGAAACTGTTCCAATAATATTTTGCTGATTTATAATACTGGAAACACTGGATTTTCCAACTCCAACTGCTGCAGCAATATCCCTCACCCTCACTGGCGTATGAAGGTTTACGACAATAATTCTAATGCTTTTCCTGGGAATAATATCCATTTTTTCATATAAATGAACAAGGCAATTCACACAATCGACCGCTTCTGATAGCAGCTGGCACGCAACTGACGCGAAAATTCTCTATGTGGATGATCTCGTGGTCAAACCAATTTAAAGTAGTCAAGAACAACCTCCTTTCTTAATAGAATGCAGTTCTAACTGGTTTCAGACAGGAAATCCTTGCGAAAGGACGAATCTTACAAAAACATGTAATAAAAAAAAAATTAAGTCAATTCCTACTTTTTTTACTATATTACAGTAAGTCCTTTATAAACAATTTTCATTCATTTCTTTCCATTCATTTCAATCTGGCGCCATCTATTATTTGATATATGCAAATTAAATCTAAAAAAAAATTAAAAATTAATTAATTAAATTTAATTACTGAATTAATATTTGAAAAAACTGTATTAACATCAAGTATCATCCACTACAAGTTAAAAAAAAATGTATTTGAACTTGAGTGGATGAATAAAAAGTATTTTATTAACGATTGAAAATTTGAACAAGGTATATATAGGAGAGTGTGAAGTGAAGTGAGTGAGAAGGAGTGAGTTATTAGAAGGAATTGAATGAAGCTTGTTTGAATTTATTTGCACAATACTGCAGGTCTGAGATATAATGATTCAAAATTTGACATTTCACTAGTTAAATCAAATATACTATGTATATATATAACAAACTCTTGTTGAATACAACATTTATTTAACATTTTTGTACATTAGTACATTTAAAAATATAATTTAATCAAATTTTTGTGAATATTTTTAAATAAAAACTTAATAATATATAATGTTGAAAAAATATCATTACATGCCCATTTTTTGATGCGCTTGCAATAATAATTTTTTTAAAAAATATTATAAAAATTTATGAGATATTCAAGATTGTCATTTAGGTACACGTTTTCAAATTAAAAAAATTAATTATGAGCCTTTTTTTTGTGTGCAAAAGAGCTTACGTTGTTAATTCTGGCAGGAGTTTGGAAAGCGAAAAGTAAACAAGGGAATAATTAAATTTTTCTGTTCTAAGATTTTAATTTTTTTTTAAAAAATTTTTAATGTCTTTAACCAAAATTTTCAATTATAAAAATGCTTATTCTATTTTTTTTAAGTCAGTTTTAAATTTGTACGAATAAGTCTGTTTGTATAAGTTAGTTCTATATTTGTCCGAAACAAAATATATCAAAATTTGGCTTAATAAAATATTAATAAGTAAAACAATAATAATTATTTATGCTCTTATAAACACATTATAAGAAGCACATTAAGAATTTTGCTTATTGTAATGTGTTTATGTTATCTTATTGTGCGTATTCACATTTTAAGTTTTAAATACATTTTTAAATAAAATATGTGTGAATAAAACACAAAAATTTTTGAAAATTAAATAAAAATGTTTTTTTAAATGTTTTTCCAAATTATTTTAAAAATAAATTATTTCAAAAACTGTTTCATTATTTAAAAATATAAATTTGTTTCTTTAAATGAGAAGTGTATCCCTCCCTGTCTTAAATAAAATTAGTTCACTTTATATATCAATGTATATGTTAAAATATTTTTTTTATTTATATTTTTAATAAAAATATTAAACGATGAAACTAAACATTAAAGATGAAAATTATGTAGCTATTTCAGCGAATTGCTTTGTATTGCTTTGTAAATTTCTAATATGTTTATAAATATTTTTAAAATATAATTCACAATACTCTACACTCATTATTTCAATAATATGTAATTTTTTCAGATTATTATATACTTCCATGATGAAGTATGCCAAGAAAATGATTATCATAAGACATTTTATTTTATAATTTGTGTTGAAAAAATATATAAAAACATATTTTAAGATTATGATTGAAAAAGAATTTTTTAAGAAGTTTAACATATAATATATAATTTTGACACAATCAGTCGTATTTACATATATTTTTTCGCTAACGATCAACGAATTTTTATCCAATTTTAATGCACCACGAGCAGGCAAAAGACATATAATAAAGCAATATTAGTTTATATTATAATATACACTAATATTGCTTTATCATAATATTATATAATTATAATATTATAATAAAGCAATTATTATTGGTTTTCGGATGAGTTTAAGAAAAAGCTATTTTAATTTGCATGTCACATGCGAGAAAACTTATAAAACTTCCCCAAATAACCAGCCTGTCTATATGAAACTTATTCACACCATTGCCAGAAGAACATTGGCTCCCCAGTTGTCTGAACGAACTAGATAATGATAATGTTGGTTTGATGCATGATAATGTTGGTTTTTGCGTTAGAGGAAGATTGCAACTAAAGACATGGGCTTATTTAAAAAAAAAAAAAAAAATCTTTATCCATTTTGTTTTACATTCCAAAACTGAATGATAATGTCGGTTTTTGTGTAAGAACATGATTGTAACTACAGCTAAGGCTTTATTTTTTAACAAAATCTTTGTCCAATTTATTTTTTGATTTTTTATGCATGTTTCATGTTTATATATATGCTAATGAGCTCGCAAATATTTAAATTTCATTAGCGATTTTATAAGTTTTTCGACTAGTAAATTTGTGGTGAAACGCACAATTAACATGTAGGGCAGATCAGGGTGCGATTTATTCATGGCATGCGTTGCAATCATAACTCTCAAGGGCAATGCAAGTCAGCGGCTACCTGTGACAGCTAATGTAAGCGTCTCACATCAACATTCAATCCTCGTCATACGAATGTAATAAGTTATAAATTAACTAATTTATTATTATTTTTTTTCAATTTTTAGAATTTCAAATAGAATGGTACAATTATTTTTATACGATGGAGTGAGTTTAAATTATGTAAAAGCGAAGCATAGTTTTTTATTTCATATCATCATAGGATTTTTCATTAATTTCCAAATTAAAAAGATAGTCGGTTCATTTTCTGATAAAAACAAACTGTTTTTGCTTTATTTTCCTTTAATTAGTTGAAAAAGAATGATTTGGCTTGCAAAACATGTTTAGAATAAAGCTCATACTAATATAACCACCCCACTCTTCAGTAAAATTAATAATTAAAAAACAGAAAAAATATGTAGTTTTGGTTTAATTAGAAATCTTTATTATAAGCATAAGTATAAGTATCTTAAAAAAAAAAAAAAAAAGTATTATCCTAAAATGAAGCTTTATTTGTGTTATTTAAAATTTTAATTCTAGATAAAATCTTTAATGTAAAACTTTTTCTAGCGTTATTAATCACATTTACAATAAACATATTTTGTTAAAACTTTAATAATTATATACAAGATTTTGCATATAGTAATTGAATACTAAATTTTTATTTTTTGCTATTTTTTGTTATATTATATTATATATTATATATATATATATATATATATAAAGTTTTTATTTTTTATATTTATTTATTTCCTTTCATTATTTAAATTTTATTTTATTTTTTATACTTTGTGTAGATGCTTTTAAAATATTTACAGATTAAGTAAAAACGGCAATAGTATAATAAATTTAGAATCAACCTTATAAGAATATCAAAAATATGATATGAAATCTTACTTTTATGTATGATAAAATATATATTCAAGAATTACATAATAATTTACTTAACTAGAACAGAATTAAACTTTATATTAGGTAATTTACAAAATGAGAAAATCTTACTGCAAATATTAATGAAACATGATTTTAAAAAGGGCTTTTAAATTAGCATCAAAGCTTACTTAGAGCTCTTCATGAATTGTTTTACATTCCAACGATGAATGATAATGTTGGATTTTTGTGTAATTTTTAGTTATTTAAATTTGTTGTAAATTTATTTTATATTTTATAAAATAAGATTGAGTACAGTGAACATAACAAATTTTGGTTAAAATAAATTGTATAAAACTTACTTAAAATTCTTCTGCATACCCACAGATAGGGGTTTATTCTCGAAATGATGAGACAGTTGAGAATAAAATTTATTCTAATTTCGTAGAACTTTTACAGGCCTTTAATGGATTAAATTGCCCAAATGTGTAAGCTTAACTAAGGCTACTTGTTTTATGAGTTAAGTAATTGACTTTCAAAATTAATTAGGGTTTATCAAACTTTTTGCGTAACATATCATGAGAAACATATTTTCCTAAACATGACATTATGCATTGATAATTACATCATAATATATTTCACATTAAAATGTTGGATGAAAAATGAAAATTTATAATCAACACAGAAACTCACCTCATCAATGCATGTTTGATGAAATATACTGTGGGACAAAAATGCTCTAATTATTACCTGTCTATACAAAATTTTAATTCATATAATGCTATGATAATTGTAAAAAATAGAGCAATTATGACTGATAATTTTTCAAAATGCATTGTATAGCAGGTAAATACAAAAATTGAAGTTGTACATAGAATATAGAAGAAATAGTAATATATTCTATTGTGAATAGAATATATTATTTCCAGCAGCAAAATGCTATTGGATAAATTTTATTGCTTACAAATCAATCAGATTTATCATTTAAAATCATTATAAAAACATAAAGAAAACTTAATCTAAGGCAATACTCTTATTCTTATGTTACTCTTATTCAATTTTATATTCTTATCACAAGCAAGAATATTTTAGTCATATAAAAGTATTATGTTTTACAAAAATATTTAAAGTTACGAAGATTTACTGTTCCCTAAACATATAAAAAAATAATGGAACCAATTCGAAAATATATATTCCTTCCATAATGCAAGAAGCGATTTGGACTGTAATTTTAATACAAATAAGACACTAATTTTAATACAAATGACTACTAGGAAAAAATAAACGGTTTCAAAATACATCCACCAATTTTCATTTGTATCTTAAAATATGCATTTATAACCATATCATCTGTAATTCCACAATTACTATTTTCAAATATGGCTCTATATCTGAAGTTGGCACAGTCTGTACATTTTGTTGTTTCATAATACGACAAATTAATTCACGAATGGAAAGAAAACTTTCTAAAACAACTCTATATTCCAAACTTAACTTCTTGATATAAAAGAAGCCTTAGATTATTCAAAAACTCTAATTATTCCAATATCATATTGGATAGAAGGCAAATCAAGTATATTTTCAATCTTTAATTCTAAAATCCTCATTTAATGGCCAGATAAATCCAGAAAAAAACTTAAATAATGACTCCATCCATTTGCTTGGACAATAGCACTCGTTATTTTGTCAGCGAGTGCTCCGATAGCCTTGCTGAAGCAAACGTGACAGATGGTGAATCAATTTGTCTTCCACATCCATTTTAACTTCTCGAAAAATATTTTAACTAATTGTCTATTGGAGAACTGTTAACGAGCTTTTAAAAATCCTACCTAAAGTCTCAAAAGACCACATAAGAGAAGAAATTATGTGTACGAATGAAAATGGTCTACTCCCAACATGCATTAAAAGATTCAGTCTCTCAGGAGATTTTTCTACTCTGGAGAAACTGAAGGACCTTTCAACTATGCACCAGTTTTGTCTTCTTATAAAATAGTGGCATCTCAACTTTTTAAATTCAGTGCTAACCCATGGATGGAAAATCATCAAAATAATGAAATTTATAGAAACATTGTACAAATATTTATCCCAAAAAAACATTTCTCTTAAAATAATAATTAAATTCTCTTCCCCATTCTTTTATTTCAAACAAAGGCATTTCCTTCTTCATAGAATGAAAGCCGTCTTAATATTTTGTATCCCAAGTCATACTTTATTTTTCTCTTGTTCATTACCATTATTTATTCCTTCTGCATTGTATACTTTTCGTTTCTCTCATGTTTATGTTTGTTACATAGAACTATAACGCACATAACATTGAACCTTTATTAAAATTCATTGCATACTCGTATGAATGAATTATAATAAAGTAATAATTATAATAATTATAATAACGTAATTATGTAAATGAAATTTTTTATTATCATCGTTTTCCTCACCATTTTAACTGATAAGTGTATACATAGCCTGGGTACAAGAATGTTTGTGTGGGATAAAGTAAAAGTCAAGAACTTCTAGAAAAATAACTACCGAAAGATATTTTTGAATTCTAGTTTCATTTCTTATTTATAAGTATACAATTAATTACAATTTTGAAACACATTTATGATTTGCAAACTTGAAACTTGAACTTCATAATTTCCATAGATTATGTCATTTATTTTATTATTAAGACTTCAGGGAATGAAGTCTGAAGCTGAAAGAAAGCAAAAGCACACTGTTATTTAAAGGATTTAAGTGACTAGAGAATTTCAATATCAAACTGTGTTTAAATAGAGCAGCTACACTTACGACACATAGCTGCATTAAAAAATAATTTTAGACCTGATTGAATTATGCAGACAACAGCTTAACCCAGCATCAAAACATAATCAACATATAACAACTCATACGTAATTTATATGCAGGGTGTTTCAATAGTTCAATGCAAAAATAAAACGAGAAGCAAGAAAAAAATCGATGGGTAGCAGAGAAAGACTGTTTGAAAAATTTATATTCATCGTGGTACGCGATTTGATTTGCACACAAGAAACGTTAACCCTTAAAATCTCAGTGTTAATGGACTCTACTGTAGATAATTACAAGTAGATAATAAAGCGCAAATAATTGAAAATGGCACACGTATGTCGTTCACGCAACGCAAATTTTTAATGGAAAAATATTAATGAACACTGCCTGCACATTTTTAATATGTAAAATAATAACGATGCATGACTTTATTGTGATTGGAAAATGCAGATGTTATTTATTCGCATTATGCATATACTTTTCATCTGGCGTCATGGAAATTGAATCAGGCAAACATTTTACTACAATTTGAAAGTAAAATTATGAAGACATAGTTAAAAAATCCTGCATGTTCAGCAATTACTACCACTACTACACCACGGCACATCAGTTTGATTGGACTCTGTAACACTCTATGTTCATATGAGAGCGGGACCTACAGATTAAAGTGGATTCCGTACCACTACAAACATTAATTTCATCACTTGTATTCCAACCCGAAACCTGTGATACTTAGCCACTGTGGTAGCCACTCGGCCATCAGGCCTCAGTAATTACTACCAAAGGTTGTATCAAAGCCCGTATCATTTGTCCGTGCTTTGATCCAACCTATTATTTTTTTGAAAATTGTGATAGTTGGCCAGAAGAGTAGATAGTTTCTCAAAACTGATCATTTATTTGCAACATTCAAGAGTACATAATTACGTTTCAGTCAGAAAAGTCACTGTTTTTTAATATGTCTTGTGTAATCAATATTTTTAGAAAGATTGCGTCACAAGTATGGGGTGCGCTGTATTATGATTTATTACGTACCACACTACCTCGTAACCTACAGAAAAGCAACGAACTAGATATGACCATTCTCATGCCCGATAGAGAACCACTGTACCACTGATGGAGTGAGCGTTATCACTCATTGTCTTTTAAGAGGCATGGTAGATGTGAAGGGCTTCCCAGTTCACAAGATAACACTCTTTGTAATATCTTATTGTTTCCATTCCCATTGATATGTTTTATTGGATGTAATGCTGGGACTACATTTAGTACTGTAATGTGGTAATGCGCTTATTGAGAATTTCTAGCTGAAAAAGTAATACCGTAGTGAGTAATTTCGCAACTATTACTTTTATATGAATTTCTTAAGCAGCAGCTGATCTGTCTATTATAGAGGTTTTCAATGACAAAAAATTTTGTGTATGTAATACAAATCCCGTACTAGTGAATATCTGTTTGAAAATTGCAGGTCATTCCGACTGACAGTATTTTTTTTACCATATTTACTTTTGCACAGAACTTTTAAATCCCCTGCAGAATAATTTTTTATTTATATTTCCCTTAAAATTACTTTTTAGAATATTTTAATAATATAAAGAGATACATTTTATAAAGAATTTATTCATGATAAATAATCATATCTAATTCAAACTACACATTTTTGATGAAAACAATTAAACTTCGTTAATAATGTAACAAGAGAAATTATGTTAGTACTTCATTGAAAAACATAAAGGAACACTGGCATTATATCATTCGTATATATTATATATATATATATATATATGTAAAGAGAGAGATCATTTTAATACCATAAATCTTATTTTGCTAAGATATTATCCAAAGAATGTAAACCATTTAGCAAAAATCGCGAGAGGGAAGGGGCGAGGAATTTAAAATTTAAAAATTATTCATCTTAATTATTAATGAATATATATGAATTAAAATATTATGAAATTAAATCCAATATACAAAAAAATTTAAAAACAATTAAAATTATGATTTGTTTTAAATTAGTTTAAAAGATTTACAAAAAAACACAAGCAATTCAAATATAAATTATTTATTTATATAATTACAAAATAATAATTGAATGCCATTAGAAAGATAAACATGTTTTTTTTGTGTGTAAATAAATAAAAAAAAAAAAATGTATACATTTTTTTTCTTCTGTATTAAAAAGGATTTCATTCTCAAAAAGACAAAACGAAAGGTTCACGCTTTCTAGTAATGAAACTGGACTTTCTTGTCGTTTTGATTTATGTATGGGATGTAAGATAATACTTCATTTAATGTGATTGAAAAATTCGGTCCATTCCGTTGATTTCTTTTCTTCAAAATTGTTGCAAACTCTGGTAAGAATGTTTTTTTTTTTTTCTTTCCCAAATTTTATTCTCCCATGATATTTGATACGAAACAAATGACTTTTTATTTCGTTTTTTAAAGTTGTTATTTTACAAATTATTTACGAAATTATTTAAACGTATAATGACATTTAGTGTCTTAGTCATATTTCAGACAATAGTTCAAAAGCTAATAATTTTGAAATTTTAAATGCATCTTAGTTAACGTCCTTAAAATTGTAAACGCCTCCTATATTTGAGAAGAGAAATGTTTTTTAATTTAAGAACTTTATGAAAAAAATTTTATTTTATTTTATCAATATCATTTAAATTTTTTTCTAACGTTTTTGTGATCTGTTAAAAAATTTGATATATTTTTCATGACCATTTTTATGAAACTACATATAATAATTCACATGCATGAAAATATAATGTGACATACATTGATCATAAATTCTTAAAAAGAAATAGTTTATATTTTTCTACATCAATAATTTTTAATGCGTAATTAAATAATGCGTTATTAAATAATTTCATTAATTAATGAATACAAATATGTGTTCGACACTAATATTCTTCTTACATGGCGTGCGGCCTATTGGTCGATTATCTAGCGCTCTGGCCGTTAGTGCTTCAGGTTCTGATAGTGGTGATGGCATTGATATTTGTTATTGGTTTGGAAACCGCGTTAAACTGTAGGTCCGGTCTAATTTGTCCAAAAATGATAAAACTAACCATTCTTTATTGGTGCAACAATCCCATGATGGACCAAGACTGTCTGCATACTGCTAGATTTCCAGACAAGAAATGTTATATTTTTCCGGTGGGGATTTAGAGTTGTCAGCCTTATGCTCTACAGTCATATTCAGCCTTTACCTACGTTTTTAAGTATGTTTCCAAACCACTGCACACATACATGGCACCATCAGTACTAGAACCATATGGCCCCGAATGCAAAAGCGCTGGTTACTAGGCCATCAGGCCCCTGCCTTAACATTATCAATTTAAATTATATAATTGTAGGTATAATATTAATCAAAAGTTATCGAAATATTAAAAAAATATTATACAGAAGAAAAAAATATATAAATAGGATTATTAATTATCATTTATTTAAATATCAGAAATCAAACAAATTATTGACTTAAACCAGGAGTGGAGTCAATTTTACCAAATCCTTGATTATTTCTGACAATCCAAAATATTCCTTCTTCAAATTTAAAATGCGTGTTTCACCCTTTTAACAATAAAATATCATTAAAATTTTAAAAACTTTTGCTTGAAGATACATTATTGAACAAGAATTATGCATTTTCGTTCAAATTCTAAATGGCTTCAACACACATTAATTGAAATTATCTAGATGAATGCGAGCAAATATTTGTTACTTTGTCTTGGGTTTATTTCAGTTTTTTTAATCTTTGAACGAAAGATTCAATCTTAATTTACCTTTATTCTGAATAATTAATGCAACTCGAAACGAGAGTTTTGAATTTTTAAAACGCGATGATAAAAGGTTTCTAATGTTTAAGAGTATGGAAGTTTAATTAAATATCATTTCCAAATTGTGGTAAAAGAAAATTTAACCATCTTTTTGTTATGGAACGTATAATAAAATGTAACTTAATGTCTAATTTTATAATGGAATGTATAATTAAGAGAGTTTCTTTCAAAAATTGATGTTTAGTTTATAATTAAAATTATAATCATATTTATTTTTTAACCATATGAAGAAAAGAAGAAACAAATTTTAGGAAATTAAGAAATTTTATATAAAATGATATATATTTATTTAATAAATTATTATTTTATATGCATAATCTACATTTTTTAAATATGTATTGTTTCCATATTATTTCTACTTTATACAAATAAAAATAACATAAATTATATTATTATTTTAAATTATGATATGTACATGTTATTATAAGTATACGTTTTAATTAAATAATTCATTAAAAATTTATAATAGAGTGAAAATAATCATTCATATTAAAATTTTTTAATTTTAATGCTAACATATTATGTAAAATATTTTTATATTAATCTAAAAAATAGATTTAAATGCATTATTTATATTATACTGAAACATTAATTTTTATTACGTTTGCCAAATTTAAAAAAAAAAAAAGTTAATTAAATCAAAGTTGAAAAGCATTTGTTTCCCATAAAAAAAAAGATCGAAACATTAATTAATTCGTTAAAATGAAGCAGTTCAAATAAAATTAATAAAATTGAATAGCCCATTTAAAATCAATATTAGTGTGAAAATAATCATTTACATTAAAAATTCTTAATTTTACCACTTCAGTATTATGTAATTTTTCTTTTTTTTTTTAGTAACCTAAAAATTATTTTTATTTCATTATTAACATAATATTGAAGCCAAATTAATTTTGATTACATTTGCCAATTTTTTTTTAAAAAATGTTAATTAAATCAAAATTGAAAAGCCTTTTTTTCTCAAAAATAATGATTAAAACCAATTTAGGTGATATTTGTGAGTGATAATAAATCTACATAAAATACATCTGCAATTATCGTCATCGTATTTTCAGTTTAATGAGTATTTTGGCAGGTGAGGCCCTTAAACTCATTTCTTATTGCTGATAGAGAATTACAAGTTGTAAAAAGCGTGATATTTTTAAGTCAAAATGACAAAGTCCACACAAGGCTTAAGTCAAAAGTGTCAGCTTAAAATAAATTCAAAGTTAGGCATTTAGTTAAAATTTAAATACTAAACCACTATATTAAGAGCAAAGAGTTTGGAGGGAAAAAAATGCAATACTAATTACAGTTGACAAAAATTAAAAGACAAATGAAGTGCCCAAAAGGGTGCAGTGCATGTTGTTTGAAAGAAATGACGACGCGGAATTAGTGCAGGGGTCGAGTTGCAATCAGGAATGCTAACCACTGCACTAATGTGTCAAGGGACAACACAGTTTTATTAGCACTGCCCGAGGGCTCTTAGAATTAACAAGAGAGAGAGTAATCATAGCTAGGCTAATCTTGAATGTCAGAGAGTGGTTATTTTAAAAATGACTAGTTTAAGAATCAAGTGTTTGATACTAGGGTAGTCAGGAAGATGCCTGATATGGTTATTTCTGAAAAACCAGGGTGCATCAATAATCATTTTTAAAATAATATTTTATAATATATTTATACGCGCTTTGGCGCTCGGTACAACAGGTTTCGGGTTTGAGTCCCTGTGATGCCATGGATGTTTGTAGTGGTTCGGAATCCACTTTAAATCGTAGGTCCCGGTCTTTATGACTGTTGAGCGTTGGGCGTAGAGCTGAAAACCCTGCCCCGTAAAAAAAAAAAAACATCTCCGTCTCGAAATCTACCAGTAGGTAGACGGCCTAGGCCCACATTGGACTGTTGCTCCAATGATGATGATGAAGATATTTACACAACTAATAAGATAATTTACAATGGAACTCCAAACCCGATATGTCTAGTTATATTGAAAGAATTTAATAAGCATAAATAATTATTATTTTATAACGAGAGGGGGAAATATTTGCTAATAATTGGATAAAGTATGTGAAGGCTGATTTTGTATATTATTTTTAATATTGTTAATATGGGAAGTATAGGTTATACCCAATTCGACACCAAGATACTTTGCTTCAATAGATTAGTTAACAGATTGGGGGCCCGAATGGCCGAGTGGCTAGCGCTCTGGCGCTCGGTACCACAGGTTTCGGTCGGGTTCGAGTCCCGGCGGTACCATGGATGTTTGTACTGGTTCGGAATCCACTTTAAACCGTAGGTCCCGGTCCTAATAGGATCGCAGAGCGTTGAGAGGGCATTGTTACTCCGCGTCCGTATCTTCAAGTTACACGCGCCCCCTGGGTATTGCAAAGTGAGTAATGTCTGTGCAGCGCTTGCCTTAAGGCATCCAAAACCAAGCTGTCTAAGTGTTTGCCAGCTGCATTGGAAAAAAAAAGTTAACAGATTGGTTAAAAATAATAATATTGAGAGGTATAATATACTTTCTAATAAAAGGCTTCTGTTTTGCTACATTAAATTTAATTTTCCACCTAAGCCAAGCTTCTAATGCTTGAATATACAATTTTTAAAATATTTTCTAAATTAGTAACATGATGAGATTAAGCTTGAATTACAGTGTCGTTATCATATGGACAGAGACTAATTTAATTTTATTGGAAGTTATGCAAAATCAATAATTTTTACAAATCATAATTTATTACAAATAATTAATTTTTACACCTATAACTTGGAATATCTTTGCAAAGGGTGAAGAAAAATATTAAAAAATAAAAAAAAGGATCATGTTAGAAAAATATTAAAAATATACAAACTATTCATTTTTTAAATTATCGGTTTTCGTCGATTTTACGAAGGAATTCTTATTTTCAATAGATTGCTTGCAAATATTTATAAGTTAGTAGTTCGAAAAAGTAATAATTTTTTTCTTGCAAGCTTTTGTTTAAAAAACACCAAATAAAATTAAATTTACTTTTCCTTAAAAGGTAATGTTGTGAAATATTTTAAATTAAAAATTAAAAATTGTATTTTTAGAAATACACTGTTGCACCTTACTTATTTTAACTCAAAAAACACTGCATTATTATGAAAAGCTGTAAAATAAGTACTATGATTTTTCCTTTTTTCTACTAAATAAATACTATGTTTTCCTTTTGTATTTATTCTAGAATGTTAAACATTAAAACAAACTTACCATTAAAAATTTATATTTATATTTATTTATAATTATTTGTTGTTCCTTTAAAAAAATTCTTCAATATAACAAATAAATATATGAAATATATTTTGTAAATTTTATACTTAACATATTATTTTATTAATTTCTTTTTTTAAATATATATATTTCAGCATTTATGGTTAGTTTTCATAAATTAAAAAACATAATTATTATATTGAATGAGATCATATTTTTATTATATTGATTGATAACTTTTTGATACTTTTAATTTGCTTTAAAATGTTGTCTTAGCATAATTGAAATGATATCTTGAATGTAACTCATATTTCAACTAATATTAGTTTAATTGTTGATTTTTTTTAAAAACAAATAAAATCTATTTTTTTTAAATTAACTGAACTTTTCAATTTCTTTTTTTTTTTTTTTTTTTTTTTTTTTTTGTTATATTAAATTCATATACCAAATATATCAATTTATATTAAAAACATTATCGTCAATATTTCTAAAATATTATTAAATTAAAAGTTAAGAAACTTTAGATGGCTAGTTGTGTTTTGATGGAACAAGAATTATTTAGCCAAATTAGCCGGATGCATTCCTGTTATTTAAACAAGCTAATAGCGGTTAGAGAGTCAAACATAGTAAAAACTGTTTCTGACAAACTCTTTACAAAATACATAAAAAACTATGACTTTTTAAAAATATGACTTAGTAATTCTAACATCACAGGGTTATGAAAAACACTACTTATCATTAAATCCAATTTAAAATACACACACTAATCTAAAATCATACTCTTTCCGTATTCCTCAATATTCTCACAATTAGAGGAATTTGATTATAGAGAGATCTTACATTCTGATATTGATTCTGAATTGGATTATGTATAAGGCGACTCTTAAATCTTGTCCAGTTCGTCATGTTTTATTCAGAATTTTGTTTACAGTTAAATTTTTTTTCCCTAGGTTATATGATGTTTGGAATGTAACATGTTTATAAGAATATTTTTATTTTTTTTTACTATGATTTGTAGAGGGTATAAAAGTGAATGTTGATGGTACTGATAGATAATTAACAGACGAATCAGAATCAGATTCCTATTTTTAGGTTGGGAGGGAAATAGGCTTATGATTTGAAGAGTTAGGAAAATCATTTCTTTTACATCCATTTCAATCATAATGGAAACGTAACATGTCGGTCAAATAATTGCACTGCTCGTAGACAATTTATTTTTCTATACCATTTCAGCATAAAAAAGAGGGAGGTTGTGGAGCCATTTTTCTCGCTTCAAAATGAAGTAGCTTTTTGTAATTTTAATTACTTGTATATTTTCAGTTTCCACTGAGGTTTGCTCCTTGAGTTTGACAAATGATGTTTTGGGTAATTTGCTCATTTCGATTCTGCTTTTACAAATGATGTTTGGGTAATTTGCACATTTCGATTCTGTTTTTCATTCTGCGTTTGAGTAACTAAGGCGAACGAAGTAGAATCTCTTTGATACCAGGGCACACAATCTTAGAATATATTAACATAATAATACATATCAACCTAACCAATCTAACTATGTGTGTAACCAATTTAATCACAAAATATACAAAACTTAATAAGATAATGATTCTTACAAGATAAGCCGAAAACTATACCGATATTCTCGTCAATGAAGAACAAATAAGATAATAATAAAAAAACAAATGACAGGGCATGTAACCAGGTTACCATGATGGTATACATCTAAAGAAGTTGTGTCCCTGAGGAAAAGAAACATTAAAATTAACTGTAACGTATTGATGTTCTTAGACTTAGAAAGTGGTCGTTTCTGTAGATAAAGATTCTTACAAAGATGTAGATAATGATTCTTACAAGATGTAGATAAAGATTCTTACAAGATGTAGATAAAGATTCTTACAAGATGTAGATAAAGATTCTTACAAGATAAGCCGAAAACTATACTGATATTCTCGACAATGAAGAACAAATAAAGATAATAATAATAAAAAAAAGGAAATGACAGGGCATGTAATCAGGTTATCATGATGGTATAAATTTAAAGAAGTTGTCTGTGAGGGAAATAAACATTAAAATTAACTGTCACGTATTGATGTTCTTGGACTTAGAAAGTGGTCGTTTTCTGTCAAAGTCTGTTGTTTTAAATTATATAAATTTTCAATTAACTATAGATAACACTATTTAAACAATATGACAACATAATTTTTTGAAAAAAAACTCCAATTTTAGGATTCCGGATTAAGAATATTCCACACTAGAATATTATTTTGGATAATTTAACATTAAATCTATAATGCATGCTAAACAAATGCTTCAAAAATTGTTGGAGAATTGTTTAATAGAAAATAATGAACTACATATTTTTTTAGCTGAAAATATTCCAGGGAAGTCAAAAATTTGAATTTGTTTTAATTTAAGATCCAATACAGTTTTATTTTTAAAGTTTTGCTGTTAATAAGCCTATAATTTATAAAAGTGCTATCTCGACGCCTCAAAAGATCAAGACTAATATAAGTGATTGCATGATGTACTCTAATTATTTTATGCAATAATGTAAGCAATAAAAGTTCATTTGGAAATTTAATTGTTTTATTCAGTCAATGTTTGTAGCGTTATTTTTAAAAAAATGTTCATTTGTATACAGGTTGTTTCGAAATACGACATCGCTAGCATATTTTACTACCATACTGCTACACAGCTACCATACTTTACTATCGTACTGCTACATCGCACAATTAATTTGCTTCAGAAACTAATAGCAATCACCCGCAAGGAGTTATTTGGTAATTTACATTCAACTCATAATCAATTTTAAGGACTTTTCAGCATACGAATTTTATAGTGACCACCGACGGGATAGAAACAACTGCCTTTGATTCTGCTTCATATTTCAAGTTTCGAATTGAGCTTTTCTTGTTTGGAAACTTACCTTAGAAATGCAAAAGTGTATACTTAGCCTGCTGTATTTAATATTTCGAATTAATATATTTAGTATCTTCCATCTACTAATTATGTATTATATTAATAATTAAATGAATATTAATATTTAATATATATTATGAATAAATTATTAAATTCAAAATACTTTTTAACTTTCATGCAATTTATTCTTTCCTCCATTAACATATTTACTAATTCAAAATACAGCTAGGTGGAGTTCAGTATTTCCTTCCCTACTCATCACAGCCAGAAGCATCATTAGAACAAAACAAACAAATTGTTTTAAATCCCTTCCGAACATACCATCGCGAAGCCCTCTCTGATGTGGGGGGTTTATCGAACGCAGAGATGCATTTTTCAGGTGCTTTTCCCTGAAAACAGACGATTCTTATTAATTCCAGAAGTGTCCTTCAAGCGTCAAGTGGGGCCGCTAATTACTCAGATGTCAGAGGAGGAAACACGGATACAGTTAGCTCAGAGATAAATATCGATCGTGGAATGTTGCTCACTTTAAAAGATTAACCACAGCAAACGTTTTTCTTTTTTTTTTATTATTCTTTTTATTTTTTTTTTTTTAGCTGCTGCAAAAGTTTAAACTTCCCATTTCGAATCTGAGGGTTCCTCTTGACAGAATCGATTTGCTACGAGTTGTTAAAAAAATATATAGAACTTGTTCAAATATCCTATTTCCGTTTAACGAGACATTGTATATTTTAACTTTATGAATCCTTATTTGCAGAAGAGATGCGACGCATGGAAAATTTGTCGTATTTAACTGTCAGTTGGAATTTGTCATACTAGTGTGTAAAAAATGTAGTGCTAGACGTATAGAACATGACAACTAATTATTAACCTAAAAATGGGGAATAAATCACCGTAAGTTCATTTTAACATGAAAATAAATCTTTCTACTATACTTCGGTATAGCTTTTTAAAATATGCAACATTGTATACAGTAAATATTTAAGAATATAATATGTTGTGTCATTTGGGATTACATGTCGCAGGTGAAAGTTTTTAAAGATATCTTAAAACATTCAGGAATAATTAAAGTGTAAAAAAAGTCTAATAAATTAAGAACAAAGTTATCATAAGTTTATTTTAGAAAGGTCACTAAAAGCTGAAATACAATTCAAATTTTTGATAATATATAAATTATTAAAAAAAGTATTCTTGGAGAAATAATTGCATATATAACTAACATTACTTTAAATTTTTTTTTTTTTGCATGCACAGAAATATTTTCATTGTTTTACAAGAAAAATTATACTGCATTAATTATGCTTTTAAAACTTGAAATTTTTTTCTGAATGAATATTTTCCTTAAAAATATAACATAAACTTAAAAGAAAAATAATAATAAATTTTTAAAAACATTTAATAGTTTGATTTGTGGCAAAATAGCATCTGCTGCACAGCTAGAATACTCAGGATTAGATATGACCTGAATAGGATAGAAAGGATCAGAATAGAACCGGCAGATAATGTCGTTACAGTCATTACTTTGAAACTGGGAGATTAGATGCGATTAGCAAACAATTTTCATATCAACAGTCAGCCTATCAGGACATTATTACAATTCGTAATTATCCCATACGATACGTAAATAAAGATAGATTTCATTTGCAAGTATTCCCGATAGTCCAAACCTCTTCATCAGATATCATTGACAGTTCGTGCAAAAATAAGGATATTGACAGTGACGATAAGTATATAAGTGTACGGCAAATAAAATAATATATTTATCTTTTTTTGAAATATTATACATTTTCTAATACTTTAATATTGATTAAAAGGTTTGATACACTACAATTACAGACGGAAAGAAAACAAATTATAATTTATTAAATTAAATTATTTTCTCATGGTTTCATGCAATGTTTAAATGTGGAAAACCTGGCAAATAATTTTTTTTACTGATTGCATATATATATATTATATATATATATATAGACTGTATATAATATATATGTATATATATATATATATATATATATATATATATATATATATAGATAGATAGATAGATAGATAGACAGATAGATGGACAGGAAGATTAATCTGATATGTCTCACCTTGTTTCCTGTTCTGCACTGCCTCCTGTTTCTTTATGGAAACTTTATTGGATTGACAGACCTGATGCAGATAGTCACGAATAAATTCATGTCATTTGCTTCTATTTTGTTTCTCGTAATCATTTTTTATGATAGGTGTTGTCCTATAAACTTGTTATTGGAAATATATATATAACAAGTACTGTGTTGCACTAATTGTACCGTAGGACGGCTTTCTTCAATAATTCACCTTTTTAGTTGCAAATATCAGTTGAACGAAACATCAAATGTAGCGGTTGAAGGTTTTAAATCCTTCTTTTCAATCCAGTACAAGGGAACGACTTATCCGACCACAGATATATAATGAACCTCCCGGCATAGATATTGCACATCTTCTATCGACGAAGATAATATAATCTATTTGTAATATAAAAAATCTAAAAAATAATAACAATACCTGCTAAACTTTTCAAAATAACAAATATACAAAATGCAAACTGCTACTTCGAAAAAAAAAACTTCAGGGAAAGTGTATAAAATTCGGAGAATAAACAAACTTAACAACACAGCTTGCAAACTTAACAATACCAATACAATCAACTTCCAGAACAAAATGCACTTCAAACTCGTTAGCTATCTTCCCGGCACTGTTCTAATCACCAGAACACAAATACAGCAATTACCAACTGAGATGAGATTGTTTAAGATTAGACTGCCATTTAAATTTATTTAACAAGCCGTGGAATGCACTTTTCTTCGTACCATTTTTTTTCTTTTTTTCAACGAGCGACGGTATCTTTAAACTGATGTAAATTCGTTCTAAATGAAGGTACTTCTAAATCCTGTTATAAAAAAGACGGAAAGCGGGAAGACAACTTGAGATGAAGAACTTAAATGAAAAAGAAAAAAAGAAGAATCATCTGATTGTAATCACTCTGTTCTTTTCTAAGATGATTGAAACTTTCCCCATTCATAAAGAAATGTAATCATGCAAGGCAGTTAAAAATTACAAGACCGTTGAAATTACTTTTGGTTTGACAGTGAAAAAAAAAGCAAAAATAAATGAAGGCATACTTCGTAGTAGGGTCTTTAGGAACGCTTACTTACAAAACAAGCTATCGAATAATGGGGTAATTACCAAAGATTTGTTCTGCTGGAAAGATCCCTCAACTCCATCAAGGATTGGTAATAGGGGGATATTGAAATTCAGGAAAGCGACTTGTCAAGAAAAAAGAGGAATTAATGTGGGTTGTGATTTCTATTCTGATTATCTGTTTTTCTCAAATAAAAATGGCAAAAATATCACGTTGTTTCATCTTAATGCTAAAGTTTTCAAACTGAAATTTTCTTGTTTATTAAATATATATTTCAAAACCTGGTATTGTAATACATGCATACTATACATGATACTTATATTATTTTATTAATTACTAAATAATTTTAAGATTAGTTTTGATTTTTCTCAATATATATCAAATTGTCTATAAAAATGTAGTTACATTTAATAAACATATACCTTATGATACTTTATGATTTATTTAACATTCTAAGCATATGAAACAATAATGCATTGATTAAAATAGACAATAAGTTCGTTTCACAAAATGTTTGATTACTTTGTTGCTTAAAGAAAGATGACTATGCTCTTTAATTTCAGTAATAGTTTCAATATCTCATAGAAATCATCATTTTTTTAAAAATCTTGCATGCGCTTTTCATATATTTAATGCAATGTTCAATACCGTTATAAAAATTAAATTTTAATAATTAAATAACATTATAAAATGTTATCTTAATTTTTTATAAGCAAAATATTTTAATTTTAAAAGTAAAGTATATATTTAATTATATTTAAGTATGTTTTCAAGGCTTCTCTCACTGTTGTTTTTTACATAAAATACATGGCAAATGAAAAAAATAATAGAAATAATTTATTTAATCATTTTTCATATTTTATTTCATACTAATATTAAAATCCATAATAAAGTATACATATAAATGTAGATATACTGCATTATTATTAATATCTCACGTAATTAATAAAACATTCTTGACTTCTCTGCATTAATAAATTGCGTTACGTTTTGAACTCCATTCATATATCACTCTAGCAACAGACTTTAGTAAAATTTAGCTTAAAGAGTGCTAAAAAGAATTTTAAAGTATTAGTAAATGTTATTTTAATTGATTAAATAGTTAATTAAAAAATTAAGATTAATTTAATTTTATCTAAGTAAATACCAAAATAGGTATGAAGAACGTGATGAAATTTAACATCTAAAATTATCACAAATATCCCTATTATTACTATATAAGGTTACATGATGCATTTAACTGCTACAAAATTTACTTTTATTAAACCCTTAAGATTACTTATTATATATCAAACAGTTTGATGTAAATATATCAATAACTATTTTATCGTAATATAATCAGATTTATTAAACCCTTTATATCACAATTCGATTCAGTTGAATTTATAAATGTATTTTAAACATTTTACTGCAAAAATATAATTATTAGTTTTATTAATACGTTCTTACCATAACTGTTCACAAGTAATAAATAAATTGTTTAAGTAGATAAATTATATCTTTCAATTATCAGAATAAATCTCTTTAGTCAAATATTTTTTTTAATTAAATCCTTTGTAACATGTATAACCTTAAATACATTTATATGAGCTTATAAATTCATGTTCTACAACACTTAATTACCGAAATCTAATTAAAAATCTAGCCTTAAAACCCTCTTTTCATACATAATCACTATTAGCTGGTGAGTTATTAGTGGTCACTACCAACTTGCATTGGCATATACGTCCATTTAAAATAAGCTTATGTCCTTCCATTATATGTACTGTTCTTGTAATTAAGCCTATATAGGATATACCAGAACTCTTCTGTATGGGTGGTTTTATGTGGTTATACACGCTTAAATGTCGAAGGGTATTTGGCAGCGATTACTGATGGGTTGATCTTTCTGGGATAAGGCTAGTTAATATGCAATGTATTAATTGTGTTGTAACTAATATGCTGCGGAGTCTGGAGTAGATGTTTATAATGTATCTTATCTCAAATGTGTTAGATGTACAAGCATAATTCTGTATCTCGTTGTCTATCAATCATTAATCGCTCATTTATAATTAAACTTCAAATAATAAGTTATTATTATGCTTATAGTTAATATTAACTATTGTTAATTCGAGTGACGTAACAAGTATCATATGTTTACTTTTTTGGTATACTATTATTATTATTAATATCTTATTTGCACTTTATACCTCTGTTTATATAAGTTAAAAGGAAAATATGTTGATTTTTAAATGAAATAATGCATAAATAATTGCATTCGCCAATGGGAAATAAACTTTTATTTTATGTAATATTTTTAACATATTTTCTATGATGATTTCATATTTATGTCTGCATGCTTTTTTTTTATTGAAATGGAATGCCTAAATTGTCAACTACAAATATTGAAATGTATGATAGTGCTTTGCAAAAACTTTTCAAGATTTAAATTTTTCCCATCTTACGTATTAATTTATTTTTCATCAAAATCGTGATATATGTTTTTTATGATAATTATGATATGTGTTTCTTCGTGATGATTATGATATGTGTTTCTTCGTGATAATTATGATATGTGTTTCTTCATGATAAATACATTCATATTGATTTTCTTTGTTTTTACTTTATAATTTTAATCTAAGTATTAAAGTCATTTAAGTCATTTGTTACTACAACGGCAGATGCGTATCGGATTCAGCGTTACCGCAGGCAAATCATAGAGAGTCTACTACATTGCAAATCATTTTGGCAGCAGAATTTGAAGGAAACACAGTCAAAGTCCTGTGAGAAATTTACTTTCCTTCGGGAATATTCCATACGTGAATTTTCCTTCATACGGAGTTTTCATGCCAATCTCCAAATATATATGAAAAGATGCCAATAAAGAATTATACAATTTTAAACAAAATTCTCTTAATTTGGTTCACGCTTTGTTTACCAGAGTTTATGTAAAATAATATTCAGTTTTAATAATTTGAAATTAATGGTCAATAAAGCTTGGACTTGAAAATGAACTTGCCATATGACTTTAATGGAAATCAATCCATTACATGAAGGATCACCCACAAAAAGAAGGAACAAGCAGAACATAGAAAACATACAGCAAGGCAGCAATTGACAATAAGTCGATCTCACACATCACAAAAAGTGAAAGGAGGAGAGCGTAAATAAAGGGGATAGGCACTTTATTTTTAGCCCATGGTGCCCCTGGCCTCCAAATACTGCAATATTGCAAGACTTCGCATTGACGCTGATCCTCCCTGTTCAGTCTTGAACATTTCAAAAGATGTCCTGAATTCATTGTTCCTGCTCTACATATTGGGAAAGCATTCGAGGCGAGGACACCTATCCTGTTTAGGTGCTCCACAAGACAATCGTGTCGGGTTCTTAATCGAAAGTTGGCAACCACCTCCTTACATGATTTAGTGATAAGGATTTTCCATCAGAAAGTTTGTGTAGAATAATATTCAATTTTAATAATTTGAATTTAATGGATTAATTTTGAAAATGAACTTTCCACTAAAATGTAGAAATAAGAAATAACTGTTTAAAATTCAAGAATGTTTAATAGAAGATCTACTATTCGTTAAATAGCACTAAAATCCTCAATATACAAATTAATTTAGTGAGACACTAGTATAAAAATTTTGAGGACTTGCAACAATTTTTCTAAGGAATTTTGTAGCTTGCTGAAAAAAAGAACTAACCTTTTTCACTCGTTTCGAAACTTCGTTTTCTTGATTAGTACACTTTCACTAGTGATATTAAAAACTTCTTTTGCTGAAATTCAGAGAAAAAAATTTACTCGCGTGTAGCCGGAGAAAAATGAGCTTTCCCAAGAAAAATAAAATGTGTTGCTAAATAACTTAGAGAAGAACGGCAGGAAATTAAAGAGGTTCTCGACATCAATTGCTTTCGCTTCAAGTTCTTTTTTTTACTCTTTTTTTAAATCTTTATTTTTTTTAATTTGATTTTTGAGTTTTTCTTTAATCGTTGTTTTTCATTGTATTTTATTCTCAAGAAATAAGTCAAAGTAGATTGACATTTAAGTCCTCATATGTTAATGTAGATTGTAATATTTGGTAATTATAATGTTCTGCACAATTTTCAATACTTTTTAAAATTTTATATACTAAGATTAAATTAAAAATGACGATTTTAAGAATTGAATAATATTCGTTTTATGGATTATATTATATATTATTAAAAATGAGAAAGGAGTAAATCGAAATATTTTTAAAAGCCCAAATATATATTTATGAATAGAAATTTCAGGAAGAAAACTTCTTTAATTTGAAATATAGAACAAATCTTATAGGAGGAAAAAAAAAAATAGTTTTCTATAAAAGCAGAATGCCATGAATGTACATGTGTTTTTGCATGATATGCATTATTTTTTAAATTTCAACTTTAATGTTTTAATTTTCTTAATGGTAATAAAATATTACTAATAAATATGTTTTTGCAGCGTTATTGCTTCGACTACCAGCGTATCAATGAATTTAAAACTTAAAATCTAAATTTTGTGCTTTAAATATATACAGCTTTGCCATAATAAGATATGATCACAAAAATTTTACAAATACACAAAAATAGTAGTAAAAATAGTAGTTTTGAGTAAGACTTTTACACAAAATAAAGTTAGACTTCTGTAGTGTGATGTTCTTGGTATTATGCTCACTATTTTAGAATTTATTAAACAAGTTTATCCCACTCTATCAACTAAACAATTGTCTAAGAGAAACATTCATATACTCTACTAAAAACTAAAAATTTGTATTCGAATTTTTCTTGTTGTGATAAGATGTTGGGGTAACAGAAATATATAATAATGCAATATTCAAAGTGAATTATTTTTAGTATGATCATTTAGGTTGAATCAACACTACCTAATTTAGCCACAGGCTAAAAGAAGGTTAAAAGAAATATGAATTTAGAATTAAAAGTTCTTAAAGTATGTTATCTTCAAGTAAATTGACTTTACCTGATGCCACAAAAGACAAGCAAAAATAAAAATTGTATTAATAGAAAATGTGATAAAATGCGATTTTTCAAGATCGTTTTAGTTATACAATAGCAAAGTTGGAACATTAATTTATTAAGAATGACATTATCATTGAGGAATACAAAAAAAATAGGGTAAAAATTCAGAATTGAAAACAAAGCAAAGCAAATAACACCTCAGAAAATTCAATATTTCATCAATCTTTTAGTATGATGTTCATTAGAAAAAACAAATAGTTAGTATTCTCATTAAATCTTCATAGCAGCCATATCCCAATACAATAACATTGTTATTTTTTGAAATTCAATCTTTAATCAGCTTTGAAACAAAATAATAATATTTTCTTCAAAACATTAGTTTGTGTTATAATGATCTGATTTAAACTATGGACTATCTGATTTAAACTGTTCCTTTATTCAAGTAAGACTGAAAATATATTGTCACATTATTATAATTTTAGAGCTATTACGTAATTTATTTATCAAATAAATTAATAACACCAGGGGTATTTCTAACTAATTATACTAAGAACTTTTTAATAAGAAAACAAGTAATATAAAAAATTAAATCAATTCCTACTTTTTTTCACAATATTGCAGAAAGTCCTTTATAAATAATTTTTCATTCATTTTTTTAAAGTTTTAATCTGGAGCCATCTATTGGTAGTGCAACTTAAATCTAAAAAAAAAAACTAATATTAATTAATTTATTTTAATGAATGAATTAATATTTGAAAAACTGTATTAACATTAAGTGTCATCTACTAAAAGTTAAAAAATGTATTTGAACTTGAGTGGAGGAATAAAAAGTATTTTATAAACGATTGAACATTTCAGCAAGATATATATAGGGAGAGTGTAAGCTAATAGAATGAATTGAAAAACTACTCAATTTTCTATTATTTCTTTTACCCTTTTAAATGCTAAAAATATCCAATGACTATTTTATCACTGTAAACTAACATTCACAAATGGAATGCTTATTTGAAATAACAGTAAATCATTAAACAATGCCTATTTTATTTCCAGATCAAATTCAGTTAGATTCAATTACTCATTTTCTATGTGCTCCATTTCTTCAACACAGATTATGGGTAATGAAAATACTTGTCTCCCCATAATTTCCATAGCAAATAAAGCAGTAAAAAACACCACCCTTATGAATAATGACTTGACAACCTACAAAGCGAAGTACGAAAATTATTCACGTTTCTGTCACAACCAGACAGCAAAGATCGCAGCAAAAGAAGGTACATTTCCAAATGTTTTATTCCGTCATTTGTTTTCATCTGGCATTTACTGAGTCCACATGAAAAGTGTTTGTCCCCCAAATGATCGATAGCAGGATCTTCCGGTGACCAAAAAGCTAATGTCTACTTCTTTCAGGTTATGTCAGTAATAGCTTTTATGGGATAGTTACGTAGACATTTCATTTAATGGAACCGAAATACGGCTGTTTCAACATTATTTACACCGCTCGTTATTGTTTAATGTAAAAAGGATTGCCATGTGTTCTCCTATAGCATGGCTGTTAGCTACAATAGAGCTAAGTTGCTTTTATTAAAGACCTTACAATTAGGATGTATGTTTTTTTTCAGTGACAGTAGCAATAATAAATAACGGATAATGCTATTAGTTGCTAATGTAAATACTAACTTCAGCATGAATTGGAAATACATACAGGGGGAGATATGTGGTTGTGCTGAATTCTTTTGTAATAAGTTATTGAAAAGGGTATTTAGGTAATATTTTTCAAAATTTAAATTTCTATCAAGTATAATAAAAATAAAATAGTTTAACTGTAAAATGTACTTTCAACATTTATTTTATTTTATTTTTAAAGTTGAAAGGAGTATTAGGGAAAAATGTTTTGATCGATTTTTGAATAGTAAATAAATAGTACAAAATTATTAATTTTGAATAGTAACGAAATATAAATCTCAAAGTTGGAAATTGTAAAAATATAGATTACTGAATACAGAAATAAGAACAGAAATCTATAAATGTAATTTCTAACACCTAAGGGTCGGAATAGTAAGAAATTGCAATTTGTTAACCAGCAAGAACTATAAGATTTGTTTACGGTGACATAAGAAGCCTTAGATTAAATGTGAAAAAGACAGCGTATTGAAATTCGGTTTCTATATTTTTTTATGCAGTCTTTCGTTTATCTTTTTTAGTGAAATGTGGAATCTAGCTTAAAATAATTTAGAATTGGCCTCTGATAATGTATAATAACATTAATAAGAATAATGTTATATGGTAAAATAAAACATATTTGATGAATGCATGTATATACATATATATTGAATAAAGCCATTTTTTTAAACCAGCCAGCATGAACTGTGGAATCTGTAAGATTTGTTTACGGTGAAAATAGATATGTGAAAAAAAAAAAAAAAAAAAAAAAAAGACAGCGTATTGGCCTCTAGTTTTTATGCAGTCTTTCGTTTATAATAATCTAGCTTAAAATAATATGTAGAAGTTGGCCTCTGATAATGTATAAGAATAATGTTATATGGTAAAAAATAAAACATATTTGATGAATGCATGTATATACACATATATTGAATAAAGCCATTTTTTTAAAAATCTTTAAGAAATTTATTTAATTATCTAATTTAGCTTAAAATAAAAATAAATTTTTAATTCTATTATGGATTAGAAGGAGCACTTATATATTTGTTTATTATATAATTATGCAATTCTAAAAATATGTTATTAAATAAATTGAGTAGCTAAGTTGATGCCTTTTGTTAAGCAAACCAAATTCAATGAGGCATAATCAATGTTTTTTGCAGATTTTTTAAATAAATTTAGATTTGAAATAAGATTAATTTCAGAAATTGTAACTCTTTAACTTAGTTATACTAAAAAAAGAGTTTTGTCAATTTTCTTGTAAATGTACAATATGAGACAATCCATTTTACTTCTCTGGCGAAGTACATTATATTTCAGACAGTGAAGTCTTTTCCCTTAATGTGTTAAATTGAGCTATTGATATAATTTTTGGTTAAACCAATATTCTTGTGTGAAGAGATGAAGTTCCAGTCATATATATCCCCCAGTCAAATAAGTATAACAATATTAATTTCTGTACATAATAATAAGATCATCTTACA
>BPLR01007892.1:0-147801 GCA_021605095.1 Caerostris extrusa
TTACGTGATATTGCTACCACATGTTTCTGGATTTGTTTCTCCAGAAATGGAAAAGCATGGATATTTGTAGTAGGTTCGGAAATCCACTGGTCGGCGGGAGAGTCCCGGTCTCTCTTATGACCGTAGAGCGCTCCAATTAGCAATCAGACTTCTCACCCAGACTGCATTCTCAAAACTGTAAAGCGGCAATTCAGCTCTAAAAACAGCGTGATCTGGTGTGGTGTAATAGTAGTACGGAATTCACCCAAGCAGGAGCTTAAACTTTAGGTCGTAACCAATCTAATCATCGCCGGTAGGCGGCTGCCCCGTAGTGGGGCTGCTTACTGGCGACTTTTTTTAAATAGGAAAGCAGGGCAGTTGCTCTAATCCTGCGCCCAACACTCTACAGCCATATTAGACCGGGACCTCCACATGGATTTGAAAATGTCTCGATTCCGAACCAAGCTGCGAAACATCCTTGGCACCGCCGGGACTCCTAACCTGAAAAACCTGTGATACAAGAGCGCCAGTGTTAGCGCAATCACTCGTCAATCAGGGCCCTCTTAAATTGCTCCTAAATTGTGCAAAAAATGACCGTAGAGAACTAATTCAACTATTTAGCGTATTCTAGATCAGATTAGTAATTACGACCATAAATTATCCTAACGTACCATAATATAATGTTTCCTAAGTAAGCGATTTATTTTATTTGAAATAACATAAAAGTATTATATAAAATTAAAATTAAAATGTATAAGAATCAGTATATTTCTGATAAATTTTTGAAATTATTCTTTCAAGAGAATTTCTTAAGTTATCCTTTTATTAAAAATTATGAACGCAGTGTAAAAAAATCTTGTGTTTTAATCATTTAATCTCATACTGCTCAATTAGAAATTCACTGTGCCATTTGTATTGAGAAGGACATTTTTATTTTTCATGAAATGCTAATACGCATAAATGAATATAACTAAGAATTGGCTAATTGAACAGTATATATATTCTAGAAATCAAGATTATAAATTAAGACAACCAATTAATACAGGTCTTCATTAAATTTTCTCATGTTGAAGAAAAATGTATATTTTTCTGAAAAAAAGATAGCTTTGAAATTTAATCCTTCGAGCATCTGATGATGGAACTGATTTAAGATGGAACGTTTAGTTACGACGTAATAGAAGTGCGTTTAGATGGTATGCGTTTGGTTTGGTTTGGTATGTCGCTCACGGTCGCCTTGTTAATACTTTTAGGCTAAATAGACCGGACTCAAGAAGCTAAACGTGATTCCGAACCACCAACAAACATCCATGCCATCGCCAAGATCAGAACCCAGCGACCTGCACCAACGGCCAGAGCGAGATGGTATGCAAGAGAGAGCAGAATCGATTCTTCTTGTAAGTGTGCGTTATAGAAGCTTGAAGAGCCAGTGAACTTTGAGAAGAATTTGCGAAAATTCCTTTGTATTAACAGTAAGATTGCTTGACTGGAATGCGGCTTCTAAATACATCTTTTCTATAAGAGGCGCAAATTCAAGAAAATTATCATTGGTTATCTCTCTGGATAACTTCCTTCTCTGCACATCATTCTGGTACCATTATTTAATAAAGATTGACATTTCTTACTGAGTTAAAAGTTCCATGGAAACATTGCACCATCTTAATTTTAATCTTTTCTATCTTATAATATTCCACCTATTAAAAACTGGAGCACGAAATTTCGCAACCTTCCTCAATACAGCGTGGCTCTGAAATTTATGCCACCCATTCCTTTGCAAAATAAATAATATCTAATATAAACATAAATATATAATATAAAAAATGTTTAATTAATATATATAAACATATGTATAATATAAACATTTTTTTAAATTAAAAGATGTAACGAGTCTCTCGGCTTTATAATTCCACTTTTTTAATACGTCGAAGCTATTTTCAAACACATTTTTTACTTCTGCGTCATTTGAACAATAGAGTCAATGTCAATTTTCCAAAATGATTCAATGTCGTCCACTACCACCTATAGTAAAAAAAAGAGTCATTATTTAATAGAGATTGACATTTCTTTTTCTGAGTTAAAACTTCCAAGAAGCCCTTCACCATCTTAATTTTAATCTCTTCAACCTTATTCCACCCCATTAAATTGCGCAACATTCCCTTCGCACTTCACGTGGTAATTTCCTCTTGAAATTTATTTTCCATTTCTTTGTTAAAATAAATAATCTATATAATATATAAACATAAATAAATAATAGATAATACAAACATAAATAATAATATATAGTATAAACATAAATAATATAATATAAACATTTTTTAATTAAAAGATGCACCATAGCCTCTTTCCTTCTACAAAAAGTGCACGAAATGCTTAAATTATAATGAGCCGAGCGCAAATACAATTAATGCAACGAGTCTCTCGGTTTTATAATGCCACTTTTAATGCATTGAAACTATTTCAAACACATTCTAACTTGTGCATCATTTAAACAATGTAGTCAATGATTCAATGTCGTCCACTGCCACCTATAATAAAATAACAAAAAGAGTCATTATTTAATAGAGATTGACATTTCTTGCTGAGTTAAAAAGTTTCCAAGAAGCCTCCACCATCTTAATTTTAATCTCTTCAACCTTACTCCGCCCATTAAATTGCGCAACCTTCCTTCGCACCGCGTGGCTCTTGAAATTTATGCCTTTCCCATTCCTTTGTTCCCGATAAAAACGTGTGACTCAACCCGTGTCGACGGGCAAAGACGACAGGCGCCCCTTTTCTTAACCGCAACCGTTGACATCGGCGTCATCCAGGTTCCACCCTAAAAGGTTCCTTTTGGAGAGAGAACGATTTTCTGTTTTTCTTTCTTCCTTTCCTTTTTCCTTGCGTCACTCAGTTCTGTCTGTGTTTATTGTTGAAGTTCGGGGGACAACCATCAGAAGACGAAGGAGGAAAAAAAAAAGGAAGATTATGTCCCAATGTCAATACACCCTCTGTTGTCGAGGGTCGCCCACGAGATGATAAGTGCGAGATAATTAATCCCCGGGACGTATCAGCTGCGAGATGGTGGCTTCCAAGTTGTTATTAATATATAATAGTTAATTGTGTGTGGAACTCCTTGCTTTGGGTATCAGTGGGACAGAGGCCACTCAATCATGCTTCCACAAAGATTTCAGTCGCTAGTGTAAAAAAATGTATAAAAAGGTGCACTTGTTCTGATTAATTGATATAAAAGATAAAAATATGGAATTGTATATAGTAAAAAGACGTAGAAGAATTAGGATTTTTTGTTTTTTTTTTTTTTATCTGGCAAAGTATCCCCACGAGATTTTTTTGTACAATGAATCAGGATGTATGATAGCTGTTTATTCTGAATTACCACATTATTGTCATTTAGCTATAAGTGAGGCAGAGGATATTTAACCAACACGATTGCAGTAGTTAGTGTAAAACGTATAAAAAGGTGCACTTGTTCTGATTAATTGGTATAAAAGTTAGACATGGAATTGTATATAGTAAAAACGTAGAATAATTGATTTTTTTGTTTTCTTTTTTTATCTGGAATAGCATTCCCACGAGAATTTTTTGTTTAATGAATTTGGATGTAAAAAGATAGCCATTTATTCTGAGTCACCAAAATATTGCCATATTTTCCTATTGTTTCGAAGTGCAATAATTTAATTTTCTCTATGACTAATATTTTTTTTCATATTGGTGGTGTATTCGCATAAATGGTTAGTTTTCTTTAAGGCGTTGAGTTTCTTTAAAGCAGTGAGGCACTTGGCTATTAGTGTAGGCAGAGGACATTTAACCAAACATGATTGCAATCGCTAGTGTAAAATGTATAAATGGTGCCCTTCTTCTAATTAATTGATATAAAAGATAAAATATGGAATTGTAATAGTAAAAGACGTAGAAGAATTAGGATTTTTTTTTTCTTCTTTTTTATATGGCAAAAAAGCATTCCTACAAAGATATTTTTGAATAGTGATTCTTGAATGTATCATAGCTGTTTATTTTAAATCAAATGTTATTGCCATTTTTGCCTAGTGTTTCAATGTTCAATTTTTCCCTAACACGAATATTTTTCAAGTTACATATTTGAACAAAATGGTTAGTTTTTTTTTAAAAGCCCTATCGGCTATTAGTGAAGCAGAGGATATTTTTTCTAGTGTAAAATATATAAAAGGTGTACTTGTTCTGAATAATGAAGATAAAAAATATGGATGCTTTAAAAGAATGTATTATTATATATTTATTTATTTATTTATTTATTTATATTTATTAATTTATGCAAAGCCTTCTCGTAAAATTCTTCATTGAAATCACATTCCCATCATTATTGGAAGAGATTTTGAATGTAAATTATTTTTGCCAAATCATTGATTCAGTTTTCGGGAGAGAAATTATTGTTGAAAATGAACAATTCAAGACTTAAATTACACATCACAGAACAACAAACGATGCAGTTTTTTTACGTTACGTAGAAAGATTAGAATCAAGAGTTTTCATTTCATATTTCAGTTACCACAATCCCATTATTTATTTTCTGGGCAACGAAGATAATGATTAATTATTTCATACTTTAATATATTATATTTGCCTCTTCAGAAATAAAATGCGAATAATTTTTTTTTTTTAAATAAATGAAAATTTGAAGGTGGATAGTGGCAGAGTGTAGTGCTCTGGTGTTCGGTGACCATTGATGATGTTTGTGGAGATTCGTAATCCGCTTAAAATCGTAGGTCTCTGTCTAATAGAACTGTTCTAATAGATCATAGGGCTGACACCCCTTCTCGTAAAAACAAAACATTTTCTGTCTCGAAATCTGCCAGTAGTCAGAAGGCTTTGGCCCACCATGGGACTGTCGCGCCAATGAAAAGAGAAGAAGAAATTATAATTCTATTTGGCCTGAAAATGCAATTTCATGACTTAATTTTTACAAAGGGAAATTTACTTATTTTAGTGTAATTATGTTCTTATTATTTATTTTATTGTAATTATGTTCTTATTTTATTGTAATTATGTTCTTTTACTTATTTTTTAGTGTAATTATGTTTTCTTATCCCAGTTGGTAGACAGCAACATCTAGACCAAATCCAAAACCGATTTGGTCTCATGGTAGGAGGGAAAGGAAGGGGGCAGCTTCAGCTGTGATGGAACATCCTTAGGTAACTTGTATAACTTGGTCCTTAGTCTGACTTGGGTCCGTGACGCTGACTTTTACGGATCAGGTGGTTAACCCTTCGCCCAAGAGTCATATTAGACAGGGACCTATGGTTTAAGGTGGATATCAAACCTCTAGAAGCACCCATTACACAAGAACTGAATGGTCGAGTGGCTAGCGCTCTGGTGCTCGGTACCACAGGTTTCAGGTTCGAGTCCCGGCGGTACCATGATGGATGGTTCGAAATCCACTTTAAGCCGTAGGTCACGGTCTCATATGACTGTAAGAGCGTCACGGAGCAAAAGTTAAACCACCCAGGTGCTCCATCACAACAGAAGCTGCCCCTTTCCCTCCATCCATGAGTAGATCACTCATGGGATGCCTGTGCCGGACATTGAGGATTAGTCACAACAACATTAGTCCATTACACAGCCGGGACTCGAAACCGAAGCCTGTGGTGTCGAGCTCCACAGCGCAAGTCACTCGGACATCAGGCCCATTGTAATTATTGTTCGCTCTGACTACATTCTATAACAGTGTAATAATTTTTTCCACACGAAGAATTATGGTTATCTCCGTGCTTTTCTCAGAACTTAATTATATTAAAACTTCTTGGTGGGTATTGTTAGTCAAATGAGTCCCAATTAACCTAGTTTTTGACGCCGGAATATATCATACAAGAGATGCACTTGTTCTGAGATTAACTGATGAAACGCGGAATTGCGGATACTGAAAGACATTGGAGAATTAAAGCTTTTTTTATCTAATAATTTGCTACTATAAAAATATTTCCATGTTGAAAAAGTTTTAATAAATTATTACTTACATTAAGAAAGTTCAACTAGATTAATTAATGTGGCTATGAGTTTTAATTTAAGAATTCACTTTTAAAATTTGAAATTAAAATTCGAGCATTCAAAAAAAACTGTTGCTTCTGCAATTTATTTTAATTTAAAAATTTAAAAATTTTAAATATGTTTATAAAATGGATTTTAGAATAGTAGAATAGTAACTATCATAACTATCATAATCCCCTAAACTATAACGTAAAATATATGAGAATGAAAATTTTTAACTCTTTGTTAAATATCAACTACACAACAACACACATTATGGAAAACTATTCTGGTAATTCAATTAAAATTATTAAAATAAGTAATAAAAAGAAAATAAGATACATTTTTGGGAAAAAATTTAAACATTTGTTTCTTGTAAAGCATTTATGTTACATTTCTTTATAAGCAAAGAAGAATGTAGTTTAAATTAATTAATTATATGAAAGTGAATTATGGGAACTATTTATATGCAACAATACCATTACAATGCCCATTTCGGTTGTCAGAAAACGATCTTGAGATCTACACTAAAACGCGTTACTAACAGAATAAATCATTGAGAAGAAACTAAAGCATTATTAATTTCTTCGCATTATTTCAGAGATAATAGTTACAGAATTTCTACATAGCAATCATATCTTCTTTTTTTCATTGCCGCAACAGTCCCAATATGTGTCAAAGCCATCCGCTTATAGGCAAATTTCGAGACAGTAGATGCTTTCTTTTTACAGGGTAGGGTTATCAGCCCTACGCCCAATTGTCATATTAGGGATCTACGGTTTAAAGTGGATTCCGAACCAAACAAACATTCACAGCCGGGACTGGGACTCCGAAACCTGTGACACCGAGTGCCAGAGCGCTAGTAACTCGGTCATTAGCCTTCCCTCGCTCTCTTGCTTTTCAGAAACATAGGATATTACTTTTATTTAAGCGACCAACTTTTTTTACATGTTTCTATAGGGCAATTTGAGATACTATTATGTTGCCAATATATATATATATATAATAATTCCGGTTTTACAGCTTAATTATATTGTGAAAACCGAACGTGGACTTTCTTGCCAACCCAATATGTTTCCATAGAATACAAGCTGATATGGCTTTTAAACATCAAACCAGAACAGACATAAACCATGTCAACAATAAACATCGATCTATCAGATTTAAGATACTTAACTTTATCCTTGATAGCATAATCAACATTGTTGTTGTTGTTGTCGTATATCCTGAAGAGTACAAGAAAATCAACTATCGTGGTGCTCTCAAATAATATTAGCTATGTTGATTACCAGCTCGGAGTATAAATCCTCTTCCGAAGGATGGTCCAGACAATGCATGGCGGATGCAACAGCTGGGCAATCAAAGACATGATGAGGAGTAAGCTCGCCATCAGGGCAGTGGCACCATTTTTGGTATTTTTTAACGCCATCTGCAGAATTTTCATATTTTTATGGTGCGTCATTCTTAATCTTGTGAGAGTAGTAGCTGTTTTCCTGTCAACATTTAGTTCTGTAATTTGGTATTTAGTTTTAATATAAGGAATTGTAAGTTCAGATTTTGGCAAGGCATTTGCATCTGCAAGGGAAGTAGGAAAGGAAGTCTAATCCAGACTTTTGGCATTCTCCGCAAATAATAATAACAAATTTTGTAGTTAAATGATCTTCAACAAATTCTTAAGTAAATAAACACTGATTTTTTTCTCTGTAAAATTACAATAACGTATTATTACAATGTACAGCAATGTATTATTTTCTATCGAAACCTTTTTTTTTCCTTTTTGATACGTTACTTTTATTTTTTTTATTAATTTATTATTTATAATTATTTATTTACTTTTATTAATTTCTCTAACCTTAGTTATTCTCATATAGCTTCTGTTAATCGAAGATCGAAGCTGTTAATCTAATGTAAATTATTTGTTTTATATATTTATATCACCTGAAATCTTGATTCATCATTCATAAGATATAAATAAATATCTCAGAAATGCACCAAAAATATACAGAACTATTTATATTTATTTCTTGCATTTACAACAATTGGGAATCAATTGTACAATATAGACTACCAGATGTTAAATAAAAAGTACATGAACCATATCGTAACCCACAAATAATAACACTGAAATCAGCTAATATGGATCGTTATTTGATCAGACAAAAGAAATAAAACACAAATCAAATCATCCCGGAAATGAAAATTGTTCTGTTCTACAGTGCGTGATGTTAAGTTTGAACAGTGCTTCTGAAATCACGCGAGGTTTAAACGTAGAACCTGCTTACGCTATAGTTAACCTCCTGAAAATCTCTATAAACCTCCTTAAATCTTTAAAATAACACACTCTCCAAGGGCAGGAAAATAGGTGAATTATTATTAATAATGTGCTTTTGTGACTGTTTATAGTTAATAGCGGATTAACATTAAGCAATTAGAAATGTTAGCAAATAAACGATTTTCAGGAAGTATCCCATTGAAAAAAACCTTCAGTGTTTTATATTTTCTTTTTAATCTGTGAATGTTTTGAAAATCGATGATGATAATGATAGTTAAAATTATTTTAGAAATTACTGGCGACCGTTCGATCAAGCCCCGACTTTCATAAAAGTAACATTTAAAGTGGATTCCGCACCACTACACACATATATGGCACCACCGGGACTCGAACCCAAAACCTGTATCACCGAGTGCCAGAACGTAGAACTAAGAAGCAACGACATTTCTTGTCTCTAATCGTACTTGATGGACAGCGCCATCTAGACCAAGTCCAAGGACCCGTGTGGTCTTATGGATGGAGGGAAAGGGGAACATGCTTCTGCTGTGATGGGCACTCGTAGATAGATGTCTGACTTGGCTCCGTGACGCTAAAGAAGGAGTGTGGTGCCTTTCGGGAGGACTTTTAGAGGAACTACCACACATTTGCATATCGTATGGGAGAAAACCCGGAAAATTCCCACCAGTAATCAGACTAATGAGGCAAGATTATGGACATCACAAACACCATCGACTCTCCTATTCTCCCATCTGTTTTTAAATGCGTTAAACAATGTATGCTCTCTAATTGTATGTGTGTAGTGTTTGTGCATAAATAAAACTGTGCGTTCTCCAACCTGTGCGTCAAGTATCTCAACCTAGCCATATCCAGTTATAATCTGGTTGCCCAAACTGCACACTACAAAAGCTAAAAAAGAAAAATTTTAGAAAAGATTCCTTGATGAAATTTAATTCAAGCCATTCACAGTTTTCTCAAATATTTTTTCATAAACTTTTTTATTAAATTAATTATAAGCTATATGGAAATATTAAGGTAACACGAGATTCTAAAAAGTACTCTATTCTCATTTAACTTGGCAATATTTCTTTTGCTGCTGTTGAATTATTCTATATTCGAAATAATCATAAGGATTTTTGCCATATTCAGTAAAATTCCTTTCCTTTTCTTATCAAAGGAAAGGTTAAAATATTAATTTACGTGAAACAATAAAATATGTATACTTCTGATAAGTAAGCCGTAAATTCTTAGATATTAAAATTTTTTATTAAGATTTGTGTTATTAACCGAAAAAAAAAATATACTAATCTGTATATAAACATCTGTTATCTAATTTTTCCTAGTTTTATTTATTTTAAACCATAGAAAATTTGAAAGTTTATTTAAACTGATACCCCAAAAAGCGAGGCTTGTCACACGATGATATGAAAAACTGTTTTTCAGTCTCCATAAATATTACACCAAAAAGATATGATACAGTCTTCAGTCTATAAATCCTATTTAAAATTTATTGGACCGCATATTTCTCTCCACCAAAAGGCCTGAAACTTGTCAAGAAAAACAACAACTTGGGTTGGAAAAAAAAAAGTCTAGCGTACGTCGAAACTGCAGTCCATCATCACAAACGACTTCAACTTTGTCAGTTTCGACGACCGAAAAGGTCAATAGTTTAATGGGATTTTTTTGTTTTCTATATCAAACCATTGGACCTTGGGTCACAAAAATCCCAATCTTTCTTTTTGACTTGTCCTCACTTTTTTAAGTCCAAAATGAATATTTCATCAATGACCATAAAAAAAAAAAGCCCTGGACTGTTTCTATGTAGAAAAAAAGTCCTGTAGTATTTTGTTTCCAGTGAGCGGCAAAAGTAATCAGTAAATATCGAATTAAATTAGCCTTATCTCTTTCATGATGGCCTCTACAAGTTCTAAGGACAATTTGCATGTCAGTAAAATTGTGTCGGAGTTTTTATGAGACCAGTTTTTAAAGACCAGCGATTCACTCCTTTCTGGCTCCTGCTCCATCAAAGTGACATGATGGATTAATTTTATAAACAGATTGGCAAGTAGTCTGATCCATTTAAACAGATGCGAAATGGTAGAATGAAGTGGCAAGTAGGTTTAATGGAATCAAAATTCGGATTTCTGCTCTCAATATTTAAAAAGAAAGATTATGGTAAATCAAACGATAAAGTAATAATTAATCCTTAAAAATAAATACAGTTTCGTATAAATTAAACTGAAAATTTGAAATATAATCTTTTACAAGTTTTTTAATCTCTTTTTAATTTGTACTGATCAATCTTATAGCATATTGATTTTCCAATATGCAGATTATTCATACATTTATTCAGTATACAACCTTAGTTTGAATATAAGTTCATGATTAATTTAGTATAATTAAACTGAATGTTAAATTATGAAAAAAGATTATGGTGAATCAAACGATGAAATAATAATTAATCATTAAAAATAAATACAGTTTCGTATAAATTAAACTGAAAATTTGAAATATAATCTTTTTACAAGCTTTTGTACAAGATTTGAAATATAATCTTTTACAATTTTTTGTACAAGATTTGAAATATAATCTTTTTACAAGTTTTTGTACAAGATTTGAAATATAATCTTTTACAAGTATTTGTACTGATCAATGTAACTAAGGTTGTACACTGTTCAGACTACAGCCTTAGCCTGAATGTAAGTTCGTGATTAATTTAGTATTTTACAGTGATAAAGATCTTTATTTAAAGTTTTTTAAATTTGGTGATGTAGAAATGTTGTAGAATTATTTTTAAATCAATAATGATATCTATTAAAAAAGAAATGATTATGATAAATCAAACCATAAAATAATAACTAATAATAAATGTAGTTTTGTATAAATTAAATTGTAATTTTGAAATATAATCTTTGACAACATGTTTTTTAATCTCTTTTTAATTTGTACTGATTAATTTGATGATAATTAAATTAATTTAGTTTGTCACTCTTCGGTCAATTTGTGCCCACTTTTGGCTGATTAGACCGCAGCCTACAGGTTAACGTGGATTCCGAACCATCCATTAACCATCCACGGCCAGAATTCGAACCTGAAGGCAGTAGTTCCTAAGGAAAGATCGCTCGCCAATTGGCTAACATGCGGCTTTTAAATTAGTATTTCACAGTGATAAAGATTATTATTTGAAATAAAATACAAATTTGGCGATGTAGAAATATTTTATAAATCAATAATGATATCTAAATGAAAGAAATAAAAAAATATCCTTAATCTTTTTTTGAATCTCATTGTACCTTCTTCATTGGCGCAACAGCCCCATGGTGGGCCAAGGCCATCTGCCTACTGGCAGATTTCGGGACAGGAGATGTTTTCTGTTTAAGGGGCAGGGATGTCAGCCTTGCGTCTAATTCTATACAGCCATATTAGACAGGGACCTACTGTTTAATCCGAACCACTACAAGTATGCATGGCATCGCCGGACTCTAGCTCGAAGTATGTGGCACCGAGTGCTAGTCTCTCGGCCATCAGACACCTATTTCGGTGTATCATGGAATTTTATTTTAAGTTCATTATTATGTCAATTTTTTTCAATTCCTTCTATTAGCTCACACTCTCCTATATATATCTTGTTCAAATTTTCAATCGTTCATAAAATACTTTTTATTCCTCCACTCAAGTTCAAATACATTTTTTGAACTTGTCGTGGATGACAATACAGTTTTTCAAATATTAATTCAGTAATTAAATTTAATTAATTAATTTTAGTTTATTTTTTAGATTTAAGTTGCATGTATTTACCAATAGATAGCGCCAGATAAACTTAAAAATATGAATGAAAATTATTTATAAAGAACTTCCTGCAATAGAGTGAAAAAAAAAGTAGGAATTGACTTAAATTTTTTTTTTTTTATATTACTTGTTTCTGTTATTGTAAAAAGGAAGCCATTGTTCTCGCATTTGAATCTTAAATTGTCACTTTTTTATTTTCTCTTCAAATTTAAGTTGAATTTTAATTTAACAAATTATTATACTAGAAATAAGACTTATAATTTAAAATTTTTAATATTAAATATAAGCAAACCACTACATGTCACCACTACAACCACTCATGGAGGTTTATCCATGACACCGCCGGGATTCGAACCAAACCTGTGGCAACGAGATCCAGTGCTCTAGTCATTCAACCATCAGGCCCCTTGATCAGATTATTATCAATGAAAAATCGAAAAAATATATACAGGGTGATTATAATTAAAGTCCCACTTTCAAAATGCTGTAATAAAAGAACCACTCGTCACAATGAATTCAAATTTGAATTGAAGATACTTGAAGTAGGGTAAACGGTACAAAAAAAGTTCCAAAATGTCTTAATAAATGATGCTGTAAGCGATATAAAGGAAGTGAATTCAGCTGCCAATGATATTTTGAAACGAAATTACAACGTATTTGGCATGAGTTCCACATTAAACTAAATGTAGTGTTCAATGTGCTTGATTGTTTCGGTTTTTGACGGAAAAATGACTTCCAAGTCATTCAACAGTTGGACACTGTTAGTTAAAGCCCATCCATCACGGAAAGGTTGTACAAATTTAGATGGGAAAAATCGAAACCTTTTGTGGAACTTTTTTATTGCCATACCATTTCTCTCTTCTTCAAGTATCTTCAGTTGAAATTTGAACTCATTGTGATGAGGGGTTCTTATTTTACAGCATTTTGAAAGTGGGACTTAGATTATAATCACCCTGTAAATCTTTATTAAAATCTAAAAATAAAGAAAACTATTTTTAATGTACTAAGAAATAAAGAACAAAATTATCGTTTTCCTGCTGTCTTAATAAAACTCAGTTTTGGCAAAGCTTTTTTTTTTTTTCATCATAAAATGGTATTAAAATGTTTTAAGGCACATTCTTTTATGCCAACTATGAAATAGTATAAATACCCAACCAAAAAATGTTTCAATTCCTTTTAAGGTTATATGTAAAAAAATATACATCTTACAAGTAATAAATAAAATCTCGCCTATTTTTATCAATGGAAATGGACATTTTTATCACTTCTAAGTTACATTTTTTGAAAGGAATACAGTATATTATATCTATAAATAAGAATTTCAAACGACTAATCTCAAGTCAGTGAGTGGAAAAAAAGTTCGTAATCCTTAAACCAGCTGTGCAAGATGGTAAATGCAGCTGCAAATGATATTATTATTATTATTATTATTATTTCTTCTTCCTTTTCGAGGGTTGTTGAACACTTCATTTGAGGATCAAGGTTTATGAAAAAAGTAAAATAAATTTCACTGGCACTTTTTATCGTTTTTACTTCATTCCATGACCGCAAACCCAACAGTGATTCATTTTCAATCGTGCTCTTTCATGACATTCCGACTGTGACAAATTAATTAATTCGTGAATGATTTACAAGGATTCCAAATAAACATGAAAGTAACAGCAGGAAGTCGGTGTTATCGCGACCTTGATTTACAGAAAGTGTTTGGATTTGTCAGATTTTTGAATACCCATGGTTTCTTTTCTTTCGATAAGACGGAAACTTAGCATTTGTTGACGGTTTCTGTCGCCGGTCTGTAAAATGGTTCCAAAATTTTAAATCTCTTTCGTCTTTTTTTACAGTTAAGATTTACGAGTTATTTTGATTATCGGAACTGGGAAATCAAGTTACTTATAATGCGCATAGTTATTCCATTCATTACAAGAACCACAAGATGGTTAGATTAGATTAAAACGCAGCATCAACTCTTTCTGCGTCATCTCATCGATATTCTGCTGACATGGCAAACGTTTTAAGCAAATGAATTTTAATATAAACAAACAGGACAAGCATCCAATTAAAATAAAAGACTCCACATTGTAAAATTACATGGCTGCCATATTTCCCTTACCCCTGTCAAACTGATAAACGCATACTGTTAGTGTACAAGTGTATAAAGGTCCAAATCTTCTGGCGACACTATTGCAGTCCTCTATTTTCTCAGGATAGAGATTGGGACAATGTGTGTAAGCCTCTTGCATCGATAGTTAGATTGCCTGATGGGTGTTTTCCGGGTTTTCTCACATACGACAAGCAAATGCGCGGCAGTTAGTTCTGAAAGTTCCTGTCTCGAAATCTGCCATTAGTCAGACGGTCTTGGCCCACCATGGGGCTATTGCGCAAATAAAAAAGAAGAATCTGATCAAGGGCAGAAAGCACTGTCTTCCCTTTAACACCCATAGGTGGGCTTTTCGTGGTCTACCACCGCAATGTTCCACCAATAGGCGGGGCACTGGGGTGAAGTAATAACGAGATAAGAAAAAAAGAAAAGGAGACTCGATATTTATTGTGACATATAGCAGTAGGCCAGCGACTCGCATGAGGAGTCAGGTTGTTTGATAAGATTTTTTTCCGGGGTTTTCCCTCACGTTTAGGCTAATTAGATCGGGACCTAATGTTTAAAGTGGATTCGGGGCCTGATGACAGAGTGGTTAACGCTCTGGCGCTGGATACCACACGCTTTAGATTCGACTCCCGGCAGTGACATGGATGTTTGTAATGGATGTTTTAAAAATCCACTTTAAGCCATAGATTCCGTATGACCATAGAGCGTCACAGAGCCCAATCAGACTTCTTATCACCCACATTTTCCCAAACTTTAAAGGGGCAACGCGGCTAGCACAATGTGTGGTGTGGTGTAGTAGTAGTAGCAGTAGTAGTAATCTAATAAGACTGTAGAGCGTAGGGCTAACAATCGTACCCTTAAAAAAAGAAAACGTCTCTTGTTCGAAATCTGCCAGTAGACAGACGGCCTTGTCCCACCATGGGGCTGTTGCGCCATTGAAAAAGAAGAAGAATCTCTGGTCAAAGCAAGTAAAAATTAATAGAAGCAAACACAACAAATTTTTACAATAAATATTTTTAAAAAATGCTTCACAAATATTGCATGTTACATACAAAGAACAGATTTTAAATTAAATTATAACATGAAAATTACCAGATTTTCAATATTTTTTTTTTGGCACAAGAGTTCAGTATATTAGTTTTGTAATAATATTTGTTCAAGTTAAGGATAGATTAATTTTTTCGCTTTATTATTGGATTTCTATTAGTTTAACATAAACTAAATGTTATTTTAAAATGCCAAATCCTGTTTTATGAAAGAGTTGTGATTTCTTTGATATAAAAGGTAATCAATTCGATCTTTTACACATCTAACAAGTGTCATTTACATAACAAAGTAGCATATTCTCTGACGAATGTACGTCTAACAATTGTCAGATAGACGGTAAAAGTAGTATGCGCTCTGGCAAATACTCGTCTAAGAAGTGTCATTTAGATGGTAAAGTAGCATACGCTCTGGCAAATACTCATCTAACAAGTGTCATTTAAATGGTAAAGTAGCATACACTCTGGCAAATACACATCTAACAAGTGTCATTCAGGGCAAAGTAGCATGCTCTCTGACACACAACTAACAAGTGTCATTTACATAGCAAAGTAGCATATTCTCTGGCGAATGCATGTCTGACAAGTGTCCGCTAGATGGTAAAGTAGCATTCATTCTAAAATACAAATACACATCTAACAAGTGATATTTCGGTTAAGCAGCATGTGCTTTGGCAAACACACATGTAGCGAGTGTCCTTTAGATGATAAAGTAACATGCGCTTTAGCAAATGCTTCGTCGTTGTCGAACTGACTTTTTTTTGCTTTTCTTGATGAATATGTAGCAAAAATTTAGTTTCATTTAATAAGATATTTAAAAGTTAATAATCTTCCCATTCTGTCCGATGAAATGGGACAAATATTGATTCTTTGAGGATAGCCTGAATTTTTGGCAACTTTTTCCAATTTTTTGTCAAATGGCATCATGTCAAATCTCAGGCATTAGAAGAAAATCTTCACATTTTTTTAACTTAATTTTTCGTAAACAAAAATACATATTTGTTTTTTGTTTTGAGCTTTCAAAATATCTGACGAGAATGTTCAAACTTTCAGTAAAATAAAACATACTTTACTATTCATTTTTATAAACATTACTATTGCATTTTTTTTTTTTTTTTTACGTGTCTTTATCTTTGAAAAGAAAATTGTCTAGAAAACTTTCTTAAAAGATAATTGTGCAGCTACAAGGATATTCCTTTTTATTTTCAAAAAACAAATGTTACAAAACATACATAACATTCTTTCTATTTCATATCCTTTTGTTTTAAATTTCTTACCATTTTATACCATGTGATCTCTCTATAGAAATTGTTTTCCAATAAATTATGAATATATTCAAAACTATGAGTTTATACAATAGGAAGAATAATTTAATAGTGTTTTAAGACAAAGTTAAATTCCATACTACACATAAAAATTATGTAGAACACAAAATTCTACTTGTCCTCTTAATTTCTAGACGGTTTACAATAAAATATTTTATTCACGTTTTAAAAGTATCCAATAGTACTAATTTTTTTTCTTTGCAGTCTTCAATCGGAGAAAGATTCATTCTTTCTTTAGACACTGAATTTATTTGTGTGGGTAAAAATCATCTGTCATCTAGCTGATAAAACCGTTTAAGAATCTGATTGGTTAAACTTTTGAGTCAAGTACGTTTACTAACCAGATGCCTTGTTTTAAAATAAAGTATTCAAGCCTATCAGCGACTCTTACTTAGTGGATACAAAATAACCTGAAATTGTCAGTTAATAAACTACACTCATGTCCATAAATTAAGGATAATGAAGTTCAGGCAAAGAAATAGACAGAGCAAAACAAATTTGACTTATTTGTAAAGTCTATTTATTAAACAAAAGGTAAAGAGCAAAAAGATGCTATATGTTCGACATAATTAATAAAAATTGCGATTTTTACTCCTGGAGCAAATTTCAAAAAAGAACCTATTTACAAAAAACAGTATAACATGGTTAGTATGATGGTTAATATGGAATATGTCTCCCGGACGATGCAATACAGGCCTTACAACGCCTAGGCATGCTGAGTATCAAATTATGAATCTGACCTTGAGGAATGTCACACCACTCATCAAGCAAAAAGTTCCGGTTGACAGGTAGGAGGGGGTTGATGGGCTACAATTCGCCGGCCAAGCATATCCCACACATGCTCTATTGGATTCAAGTCCGGTGAGTATGCTGGCCAATCTATACGGGTGATATCCTCCAATTGAAAGCATTCGTCTACAATGTTTGCACGGTGAGGACAGGCGTTGTCATCCATAAACAGAAATTCAGCACCCATGGCTCCCCGAAACAAACGTACATGTTGTTCCAGAATGACATCCCGATAGATGTGGCCTGTCATCGTTACACTCTGAACATGCAGGTCAGTTCTGGAACCAAGAATAATTCCTCCCCAAACGAGCCATCCTGCACCACCGTAACGGTGTCGTTCAATGGTGTTCTCTTGGTGGTAACGGGTACCTGGCGCTCTCCATATGAAAGTCCGGCGAGAATCAGACTGCAAACTAAACCTGGACTCGTCAGAAAACATTACACAAGATCACTGTTGCGGTGTCCACTCTCTACTCAGGTTAATCGCAGGCGACAGTGAGTTGCGGTAAGTGGAACACATCTGACAGGCCTACGAGCATATAGACCAATGTGCCCTAAGCGTCTGCACACGGTCTGCCTTGAAACTGTCGTACCGGTAGCTGAAGAGAGCTGACGAGACAGGTCTGATGCTGCTCCGTCTATTTCCTTTGGCAGCAACTGCTAAATACCGGTCCTCATTCGGCGTTGTAACTCGGGGGTGACCTGTGCTGTAACATCTACTCACATTACCATCATCTTGGAATCGTTGCCAAAGCCTGGGGATGACACTCTGTGCGATTCCAAGTTCCTAATACTTCCAGCTGGGTACGTCCACATTCCAGTCGTCCGATAATTCTACCACGTAAAAAATCATCCAAATGCTTCCTTTGTGCCATAACTATGCGGTTATTGCACTGAAAGGCTTTAAAGCGCTTGTGAACAATTTTTACTTCTTTTGCCACCATTCATATATACCCCTCTCTTACATTCTCGTCGTTGTGACGTACTATCCGCGCCCTCTGGTGGTTCCTGTAATTTGCATACTCTTCTTCAAGATAATTGATAATTCTACAGGTGAAATTTTTTATTTTAGAGTTCAATTTCTGTGTGATTCCGAATTATCCTTAATTTATGGACATGAGTGTAATTTACGAGCAGAAGTACAATGAAAGAAAAATTCAATATAAATATCAAAGAAAAATTAAAATTATTTAATGTCTTAGTTATAACTCATGTTTAGAAATTAGTACCAGATCAGTTGAAAAAAGTTGTTTTTTTTAATGTATTTATGTATTAAAAGTTACTTCACATGAAAAAAAAGACTAATAAAAAAAAAAAAAACTTTTTTAACGATTTTCTTTGTTTCTATATTTTTGAGAATTTAAATAAAATTGATTGGCTGTTTCTATTTTTTACTCACTTACTTACATAATTAAATATGAGTAGTTAAAACAACTATCACTGCAATATTTCTCAAATTATTAATAGATTAATTTTAATACAGAATTTATTTTTTTCTGTAAATCGGTATAGTAGGCAATCCAGTTATTTTTATTGATTGCAAGTGGAATAAAAAAATTATATATATATATTTTTTTAATATAGATAATAGTAATTTTAATTTTGATGAATAAATTTTTTAATTTTCGTAAATTATTGTAAGTGTGTAAAAATGGATGGTCAAATAACTACGTTTTTATGAAAAGCTAATTACTTTTCCAAAAAATTGTTAAAAAAAAAAATTCACTTCAAGGTTAATAATAATTAATAAGTATGTAAGTTGTTCATTTAAATAATTAATAAGTGTTCATAAACCCATTCAAGTAATTGATAAGTGTTTATAATTCATCACTAAAGCTATTTTGGAAATATAAAACACAAATTTAAAACTTGCTTACCGTAGATGATCTATGTTTTCATTAGCAAGTCTTAAAATTATTCAAAGAAAAAATTCATTGTTAAACGATTTTTTACAAAAGAAGTTCAATTTCTTCTTGCTCAAATATAAAGAAATTTGAAATGAAAATTGCAAATTTTAAAGATGAAACAGATTTTGATGTTATCATTGTACATCAGTGATCAGATTGTTAGAAATTATGTCATATATATTTTATTTAGTCTCATGAATATAATTCAGGTCAACGACTAATTAGAGAATGCAAAGTGGGAATCAAGCTTTATTAAAAGAACTGGAAATTGTGGTCAGCAAAATATATATATATATATATATATATATATATATATATAATTTAATTAGAAATGCAAGGATATGTAAAATTTAAAGATTAAACAGGTTTTGTGTAATCATTGTACCTCAGGATCCAGCTTCTAAAACCATATCATATATTTAGTCTCATGAATATGATTCAGGTCATCATTGATTAATTAGAGAGTGTAAAAAAGTGGGAATCAAGCTTCATTAAAAGAACTGGAAATTGTGGACAGCAAAGAGAAATTATAATTTAATTCTCACACATAATTTAATTAGAAAGAGTAAAATTTAAAGATGAAACAGGTTTTTGGTGTTATCATTGTAAGTCAAGCTTGTTAGATATCGTTTCATATATATTAAGTCTCATGAATATAATTCAGGTCAACAACTAATTAGAGAATGCAAAGTGGGAATCAAGCTTTATTAAAAAGAGCTGGAAATGCTGACAGGAAAGAAAATTTTACAGGCAGAATACAGAAATAACTGAAACAAAGTGCGAACTATAGTCACCTCTGATTATAATCTATGGTTGGCATGGTTATAATATTTGGTTCTTGAGCGTTATTGTACATTTTTCGTCAATTAATGAATCGTAAAAGGGAAGTAAGTCGTCTTCTTAAAACATCCAACACGTATTTGAGGTTAAATTGGTGAACGGGCTGGGTTTGACTTCCTAACAATTTACAACAATATAACGTGGCGTAGAGTTGACAAGAGGAAAAAAAAATGGAGATCTTAAATACTTCTTCACCCCTCAAGAAGTAGCATATGGGGAAGGATGACATTAGAGGGGTCACCAGTAATTGTACCCCTGTACTAAAAGCTACAATTCCGTTCGTCTTTCGATGATGATAACTCGTCAAATCCAAAGCTGACAAATTGCAGGTCTTCATTAACAGGTGGCAAAGCAAGATTTTTTACCCCAAAAAATATTATCGCCTTCGCCTCTGACTTGGTTGCTTTTAAAACTGCAAAGTCACTGTTTTTGAATTTTTCATTTTTTAATCACTCACATTTCTTCTTTATTTGTAACGTTGTCTTTTGAATTTTTTTTTTTTTCATTATTTATTTTTGTTTTCACTCATCATCATCATCAATAGCACTACTACAGCCCTGAGTGAGCCAAGACTTTCTTTTGAAGAGATTTCCATGGATTCCTCTGGGTGAAAATGGTCCTCCAATTCTTAACTCCTAGTACAGCAAAATCCTCCTCAACTGCATCTATGCATCGCAACCTGGAGTCGTCCTCTTCCTCTTTGTCCCTGGGGCTTTATCAAAATGAGCCTTTTTTACAGGGTTTAAATCATTCATTCTAAATGCATGAGCAGCCCTGTTAAATCTATTGATCTTAATAAATTTTATAATATCTGGGTCTTTATAGCATTTATATATTTTCTGCGTTGTACCGTCTTCTCCAACAATCACTTTCCTTAAATTATTTTCAGTGCTAAGAAATTTCTGCTTTTTAAAAAATTTCTTCTTTTTATCCACTTTTAATTAGCCACTTAAAAGTGTCTCGTGGGAAATATACAACGCAATTCTCATAATTTAACACCTATTGCATGGAAAATTGTAAGTAATAAAAATTGTAAATAAATAAAAATATGTGTACAATAACCATCATATTTATAAAGATAAAAACATCGTCTTAATAATCCGGAATTATTTTTAATACTCTTTTAATAAATTTTCTATTAATGCGACTTTAAACAAACAAATTCCGATTTTCAAAAAAACTGTGTGAAATATATTCACTTGCTACTTGAAGATATGCATCGCTAGCATTTTCTAAACAATCAACGACAAAATAAACACTATCAACACTTTTGAGATGTTTTGGAAAAAAATATGCTGGAATATATAAACACCGTAAATTTACAAACAAAACTCCACCTCCGTACCCTGAAACTCTTTCCCTTCCCCCTACCATTTCAAAAAGCATGCGTTTGTTTTGATTACATAGACCGACATTTAAACTTGGCAAGGACAAAGGAACCTCTCCACTCTGTTATCTGGCAGCTCATTCCTTTTTTTTCTGCTCGTATTTTTATTTTATTCTTTCTTTTTTCGTTCCATCTCTTCCCTCCCCCCTTTTGCTCTTCACGGATAGATACCCGCGGCCGGTGACAGTAATCAAGACCTTTTCGCGTCACGTGTGTTGGAAAACCAGCTGAAGGAATCGGAGGAGCGAGAAGTTCAAGCAACCTTAAGAGCCAGGGTTACTGGGATCGGCCTTCTTCGCCAAGTGTTTGATTTTGCATCCGAAATGTCGACAAGTGTTTTTGATTTTGCATCTGAAACGTCGCCAAAGTAGAAAGGGCAGTTCCAGTTTTGCAAAAGAGGCAAAAGTAAAAATTTTTAGATTGTTATTTTTACTGATTTTTTTGTTTTGTTTACTTTGCTAAAAATGGGGTTTTTGACTGAAATTTATGAGAGAGAAACAAAGTAATAAAAAAAAGGGTGTTACAAATAACGCTGACATAATTTTTAAAAAGGAAAAAAAATATTAGACATAGTATAAATAGAAAAAACGATGCCAAATAACGTTGAAACAATAAAACAAGTAATATAAAAACACATTTTTAAAGTCAATTCCTTCTTTTTTTTTTTCACTATATTGCAGATTTTCCTTTATAAATAATTTTCATTAATTTTTTTAAAATTTATCAGGCGCCATCTATTGGTAGATATATGCAACTTAAATCTAAAAAACAACAAAATTAATTAATTAAATTTAATTACTGAATTAATAGTTGAAAAAACTGCATTAACATCAAGTGTCATCCACTACAAGTTCAAAAAAAAAAAAAAAAATGTATGGGGTGAATAAAAAAAGGACTTTTTATGAACGATTGAAAATTTGAGCAAGATATATATAGGAGAGTGTGAGCTAATGGAAGGAAGTGAATAATTGGACTTACGTTTACAGTAGTATAATGATTTAGAACTTCGACAAAAATCAGGCACTTGATGTTTTAAAGGAAAGACTGCCGGCTGTATTCCTATCAGTTAAGGGAAGCCAATTTTTATCCTTTTAAGGCGCACCCACATTTGAATGCTTGAGCTACGAGCATCAGTCGTAAAAGCCCTTTTCGAGCTTTTTCTGTGTGATCTTGAAAAACAAACTCTCCTTATGAAATAACCCCTCTCCTCATTTACCTTTCAAAGGTTGTAATTCTTTGAATCTAGCCAAAAAATCAGACACTAGCAGAGCGGAAATTTCGTTTCTCCTATTGAAACAAAGTGATTTGAAAGGCGTTTTAGAGCAACTCTCATAGCTATGCTTTCAAGTGTGAACGGGGCTATAATAACAAAAATGTTAAATTGTCATGCATTTTAAAAACACACTTTATTTCTTTGAATTGGCTTTTCTCACATCTAATACAAATGGTGGCTAGTTATACACTTAGAAACGTCTTCCTTGTGGGTACGTCGTAGAGGACTTTTTCATCCTGGAAAATGCTAGATCTGCTACAGATTTCTGTCATATCATATAATATTAGGACTACAAAAATACGATATGGTTTTTGTATCTTTTATTGGTTTACAACATTTAAATATTTTCATTCTGTTTATTTTAATTAATAATTTTTATTAGAATTATTTTATTTGTTTCTTTTTATAACAAAAAAATTCTTTTTACATAATGCTTATAATGTCCAATAAGCTGATTCATTAGTTGAATATATGGATCTGATTCTAGCTATTAAAGTATTCGATTATAAATTTAATTTCAAAAAATAAATATTTCAGTTCATGAAGTACATTTTTGTATAAAATAAATTTTATCACATTTCAAATTTCTTTAACTCATACACAACAATACATGTCAATGTTAGATGAAAAGCAGTTAAATTTATATTTCTTTTTTATTAAAGATGCTAGAATGCCCTTTTCAATTAAAAACTGATTCTAGCTATTAAAGGTTTCAATAGTAAATTTAATTTTAAAAAAAATATATTTTAGTTTATAAGTACATTTTGCATAAAAAATAATTTTTATCACATTTCAAATTACTTTAACTTCATGGACAACAATACATGTCAATGTTAGATTAGAATCAGTTAAATTTACATTTCTTTTATTTAAGATACTTGTTAGAATTTCCTTCTCAAATTAAAAACTGACAGGTAATATAAATAATAAACTAATTTATAAATTATGAATTATAAATGTTATTTTATACAATAAATACATCATTGAAGGGTACATCCATACATTTTATTATGGATTACGTATTCAATGGCAACTGATAACTACTATAAAACATGACAATGTCATCCGCCTTTTAAATAGAATTTGTTTAAAACTTAATTAGAATTATTCCCAATTAAAAAAAATGTTTTTGCAATGCTCAATATAATTATTATATTTCAAATAATTTTTCTAAGTTTCAAAAAACAGATGTAATTCATTCCTTTGTACGCGTAAAAAGCAATTTAAATAAATTGACATTGACATAACTTGATAGAACAACTATGCTGTTTAACGTCTTAGATTACGCAAATCATGAAACAAAAGATTGTATTCATTAGCATAACTCTATTATCATTTAAAAAAATGTTTGTATTGATTTCTGTGACCTTAAAAAGTATTTTTTAACGAATAAAGGAAATGCTTTATGTATGTATCCAAAATCTGTAAAATGAAGTAGAGACTTGCCATTTTTCCTTGTATTGTTAAATTTTTTTCCTCTTTGCTTTTGAATATGGTTTTCCTTTCGTGTTAAAAATGGGCTTCAAATGTTTTTTATAAATATCTCTAAGTTCTCTCATTAAGTATAAGGTAAAAATAAATTTTAATTCCTTCACACTCTCATAAAACTTTTCGGACTCTGATAAAATAGTGTTTGTTCACATCAACTCATAAAATTTATCTTTTTACCAAAAAGTCTTTTAGCCATCTTTAAATTAGTCCAAAAAACATAATTGATATTAAATTAATCTATGAAAAAATATTAGTATACGGTTTTTTTCTTGTTGCAATCCAGCTCAAAAATAATTTGTCAAACTATTTCTATATATTGATTTTTATTAAATTCATGGCAAAAAAAAATATTTGATCACAAATATGTGCTGATTCAAGCAACCTTGCGCCTTTTTATTCGATAGCAATCATATTAATCAAAATGAGCATGAAATAATGAAAATAAATCTAATAAAAAATAAAATAATTTTTAAACAAAACATGTTTTGGCAATAAATATCACAGAGAAGCAATAAATATCGTATCGTATTTGACAATTGCTATCATAAAAATAATTATTCCCGTAGGGATTCTGCATCGATGCTAATAAGTTTTTGAACAAAAGTATTTCATAATCTTTCAAAATCTGAAAACAGCTCAAAAAAATTTACCACTTACCAAAAATTACCAATAGGCAATAAGACAAAAATATTGAATAAAATATGTGGCTAATATTTAATTGTTCTTTTTATTATTAAATTAAATATGTGTTTCAAGCTTTAATCTTTCAAAATCTGAAAAATCGCTCGAACAAATTACGAAAAATTATCAAAAAATTGCCAATATGCAAAAACTGTGATTATTGAATAAAATATGTTGCTAATATTTAATTGTTTATTTATTTTTATTAAATTTAATATACATGTTCCATGCTTTAATTTTTCAAAATTTGAAAACACACTCAAAAAAATTACCTAGTACCAATAATATACATTTTTAATAAAATGAGATATAAATAAAAACCATCGGCCAATAGCGGTCTGTGCTATTTTTTTAAAAGGTGGGTACCGATTGAAAATGATCATAATAAGAAAAAAATAACCTGTATTTCAAATTTTGATAACGAAGGAGCTGACAATAAGATAGATTGATCAAAATCACGAAACTTAAAAAAATGTGTGAAATTTAAGTACGATGGAGAAACTTGAGAGACATTAAAACATGAATCATAAATCAGAATTAGTTTGATGGAAAATAAACATTTAAGTTTTAGAAATATTTTATTCAATGTTTTCTACTTTATTGATATTTAAACTTCTCAATCTGCATTATAATTTTCTTTTATTTATACCGATAATTATTGATAAAAACATGTTCGTTAAAGTTTCTCTAATCAATGCAGCACTTATTGCTAAATAATTCCTTAATATATGCTAACCTGTTTCGATCAGCATATATTTATGAATTAATATTTTTAGGCATACATATAAAAAAAACGATCAATGAAATCTATTTGACTCCTCACGAAAATCGAACAAAATATTAAAATAATAAATGAATGTAACTAAATTCTATATTTACTTTATTATCATTATATTTAATACATTGCTGTTATTATATGCGCATTATTGTTTTAATGAGTATAAAGAAAGGAATATATATTTTTGATTAATTCCGTGCTTCTTTTTGTGTGTGTATTGCTCCTGTCCAAATTAGAATAAATACATGTAGTCCGCGGTTTTCTTAGCTCTGTGTTGTTATTTTTATAATATTTAACACATTGTTATTGTTATAATTATTATATTATTATTTGTATGTGAAAAAGTATGTGTATGCTTGATAAATCAGTCTTTTTGTAATTTTTTTTTTTCTTTTCGTTCTTTCTTTGATTTTGTATGCTCTCCTGTCCAAGTTAAAATGAATACATGTAGCCCTCGACCTTCTTAAGTCTGTGCTATTATTCTTAAAATATTTAATACGGTGTTATTGTTATATTTATTATATTATTATATAATAAATATATGTTTGATACTCAGTGGGTTTTTTTTTTTTTTTTTTTTTTTTTTTAATATTTTTCTTTATTTTTCTTTTTATTTTGGATGGTCCCTGTCCAAGTTTAGAATGAATATATGTAGTCCACGGCCTTCTTAAGTTTTGTGTATATCTGTAATGTTTAGAGAAATTGACTAATGAACGTTTGTCATATATTATTTTGACGTAACAGTAATTATCGTGAAAAATTATAATTAATTTACGAAATTATGCATAATCAAAACATTTCCACTAAAATTATTATGTGAAAGGAGAAAAGAGTTAATTATGATGGAACCAAGTTATGCAACACTCATTTATTATATATACTTTTTAGTCAGTATAAAAAAGCTCTGCTGATACCCTACAGTAAATGTAGCCAGACATGCGAAAGGAGCGGTTACAATTATATACCTGAAAAAAATTAAGAATAATCTTGTTATAATCTGCAAAAGAGAATAGAAATAGAAATTGTGTAAAATAGTATGAGATACTAAAAATATACAGATTCATTTTATAATCAAAGCATTAAAAAACGATTTTTTTTTCTTTGTAATGTCAGCGACATTTTTTATGAATAAATTTTTTTATTGAATTTTTGACAAAATTAAATTCATTTATTAAAGATTAAGATTACATTAATTAAGGTTACATTAATTAATTCCCAAATTAAATTCATTTTAATTCTTTTACATGGTGCAACCTAAATCCTTTTTTTCCTCCATTCAACTATTTGTTATTGTCAATAAGAACTTTTTCGATAAAGTAATAGTTTTATTCGCATATTAATAAAATAAATATTTAGTTAATGTTATAATCGATTGATGACTGAAAAAATAAACATTTAAATATTTAAAACTTATAATGAATTGTTTATGCTTTATTTATAATAATATTGTTATGATGACAGATTTATTCAACTTCACATATCGATAAAAAATACTTCATCAGCATTCATCAACTTCACGATTTTAACATAAGTGGATATTTATCGCAAAACACTTTTCTTTGTAGAGATAACACGTAAGGTGAAGTAGATTCTATGGGAAAGTTTTGACTATTTAGAGAAAAAAATATACGAATAGAGAGAATGATTAAAAAATAAGTAAATTTTTATTATCAGTTATTTAGATGTAAAAAAATGTCTGATGCTCTTTAATTATTAAAATATTGAAGTAATTTACATGTAATATACAGTATTTAGAAAGTAAGATAGAACTTGTTTATAGTGAAGTATTTAAATGACATTTAGAAAGAAGTTCTACAAGAAGGTCAATTATCTAAAAATAATCGTTTGCTTACCAATCCCAATTTTAATACAATAAATGAAATGAATGAATACAATGAATTAATTTTAATTTAATGTCCTTTTTCTGCGAACATTTTTATCTTAGTATGTTACTTAATTATTCATCCTGAAACAGTCTGTTTAAAAAGGATGAAATATTTATTTAAAGTCAAACGTTTATTTATAACCATTTATTTCCCTAAAACTAATGCATTTCATATATAATCGAAAATCTGAAGATTGTATTATTAATAAGTTAATTATATTGCCATTATTAATATGTGGAAAAAATTATTTCCATTTTAAAGTTATGTATCATTAAAAGCACTCGAAACAGAAATTGAGTGTAAAAATATATTTTTCAGTAAATTTTAACTGAAATTATTTATTTTACTTTAAAAATATTCTATGTAACCTGTTTTAGTTTTTTATATCTTTTTTTTATACATTTTAGAATTTCTGAAAAAAAAAAATTTATCAATATTGTTTTTGCATGAAATACATGTCAGCTATATTGCCAAATGACGCAAAAACTTCTTGAATTGGCAACCCTACAAAGTCCCGCCCGTCATACGAGTTTCTCTGGAAACCATTGGATGTTGGAAGGATTTGAATCTTTTTTTTTTTCCTTCTTTCTTTCCTTCTCTGGAATAATTTGGTTTTTGTTTTTACTCTCCCTTTTCTTTCCTTATAACCTTCGCTCTTTCTCAACCCTACCCCCTTCCCCCAACTCTCTACCCTCCCCTCGAACCCTCCACCACCACACTGAACTATTTTATACACCATGCACCAGGCAAAACTTTTCAAAAACCATCTGAGCAGCCCCACGGAAGCCAGCACAAAAATTCATCCTCTCTTTATTCTTCGATGAAGATATTTAATCACTAATTGAATCGATATTATAATTAAATTGAACTTGGACTGGAACAATTATTATTATTTTTAATCGTTTGGTGATTGAAGGAAATAGTAGTAACAATGTTCTTTATAGTTTCCTTTGTTAGTTTGCTGGCTTTTGGGGCTGGTCACATAAATCAGCTCACGAAGGTGGGATCGGGCTCGTGTTTGAAAGCTGGGCTTTGCTGTCCTGGAAGGGACAGCACCTGTGTGGTGCAAAATGCCCCCCTGAATGCTATTATAGAAGACCTGAGTGATAAGCCATGTTACTGTGACCACGCCTGTATGAAAGTTGGAGACTGCTGTCATGATTTCAAACAAGCTTGCGAAGGTAGGTGAAATAATGCAATGCGTATGTGCAATGTAGTAGTGTGCAATGTGTATAATGCAAAGTAAAAAATAATTAATAAATTCATTTGGAATTCTTGTAAAAAGATTTAATATTACTTTTATGTGAGTAATCGGAAATTGCTTTATTATATTTCAATGCATTCAAATATTTTACAAATTATTTTGATGCACTGAGAGTTTATCGAGTTTAAATTATTGTTTTTGATTATTTAAATAAATTTTAATTGTTGCCTGAAATATTTAAATATATTAATATGCATATCAGATATTTTATGATGAAAAAAATAATAATGAATTTAATCATGGCATTTTAAATCAGTCTCCGTAAAATATTATTATCATATTTAGGTACAAAAAAGATCTTGTTTAATGATACAGATAAATAACGTAAGTTATGATGAGGTCGAGTAAAATGATGAGTTTTCTTATTTGCATACGATACATAAAAAATTTTAAAAAACATTTTAATAAATAGTTCAGTCAAAAAAAAAAAAAAATGGGTAAATTGGTAAAATATAAACTTATTAAAAAATTATATTTATTAGCAAATAGTAAAATAGTTATTTATTTAAAAAAACATTAATTTAGTATCATTGTATTGTATTGTATTGGTATCATTGTATTCATCTGGTATTATTTCTTTTGTAAGGGTCAGTAATTTTCTATATAGATGAACATATTTAATTAATAATCCACAGTACAAAAATTGTTATCAATGTATAAACAGTATTGAAAATGCATTATGTATAATACAGATTTCAAGTTTGTGTCTGTCATTCATATATATGTAATCAATATCGACGTAGTTTATTCAAGTTTTTGCGTAGTTTAATCAATTAGTTTATTATTGTGCTAATACTACGGTCATTTATGAAAGATCAATTATTTGTCATTAAGTTACTCTAACAGCTCAAAACCCTCGCTCCAGTAAATTCTAATCATTTAAAAGCTGTAAAAGATCAGTTCTCTGCCATCAAAGTACCTCGACAGACTTCTTCACCGAAACAGAGAGGCAACCGTACAGATTCGAGGTACTTATGCCACAATTTATAATCTAACAACAGACAACTTCCGCTGAGTTGGGAGTTTATCCGGAAACTCTATTTCAGACACTCCGTAAATCCATTTCGTCGCCTACAGAAATGTCCTCGCTGGATGAGATACGGTTATTTACCCTTCCAACAATTCCTTCCCTTCATTCCCCTCGTTCTTTCTGAAGACGAACAAAGAGACGGTTTATTGAGAGATGTAAACACTACGGACGTTCACTTGTTGATGAATCGGCCGTCTTTTGGTTGATTAGACGGCCTTGGGTTGATGCTCTTTCGGTTGTTGTGGCTTTTGATGGCCGTGTCTTCAGTGGCATTTGTGAGTGACAAATGATAATGCCGACACTGAATTAGCCGTAATTAGCTCTGATCATAAAAATAAATGCAATTACTACTTGTGTAATCGAAGGACGTGTTTGGATAAGGTTTATCTCTCTCCCTGTGATTAGAAATACAAATATAATTTGTGATATACGTATAAGAATAAAAAAGATTCACAGTATTTTCAGAAATGTAGAATTTGTTGACATATGAATATATAATTATATTAGACATGGGGATTAATTTATACGTACTAAATGACTATGCAATTTATTCATATAAATTGTGAAGGGATTTCATATAACTCATATATGAAATCCTGTAAAAAAAAAGCATCTCCTGTTTCGGAAATATGATCGTAAGCAGACGGCCATGGTATAACATGGGATTTATTCATGTAAATCATTTCATATAAGGATTTAACGTTAAAATCATATTGAATTAAATTAGCTTAATAGTAAAACAATATATTCTTGATTTATCCCTCATTAAATAAATTGTTTTATTAAAAAAGTCAATTTATTTCAATAGTATGTATAATCAATAACAATACTGAACCACCATAATTACATAACTATGCTTTCTGGTTATTAATTATATCTGTAGATTTTTTGTAACTTATCTTTTATTTGTTTTATCAGTAGTAAAAAAGCTAATTGCATATCAAGCGTATATCGATTCTGAGCTTTGGGAAGTTATGCTAGTCTACAAGTATCATTATTATTTTAATGAAATATCAATATGTTAAATTTACCTACCTATCATTTACATAGAATAGATCTATGGGGGAGATAATATTTTTTTACTTTTAGTTTGGTCTTTCATATTTATTGCTCTTGAACTTTATTTAAAAGAAAAAAATCCAGATCTTAATCTTTTCTTTAGATGCAAAAGCGATTTGACTGGAACATATACTAACTCTTTGAATACACCACATACCAAACATAAAAAAAACCCTGATAAACATCAGAATCATCTTTCATTTTAATGGCACACGAAAAAAAAAAAAAATAACAACTTGAAATCTTGTTTCAGAAAGACCTCTTATTACCTGCCATGGAGCACAACTTATCATTTTACATCTTATGACTTGAGTAATGAGGTGTAAATGGCATTTCTTAAGGATAGTGTTATCCAGCTTACAAGGAAACATGTATGCTAAACAACACCGAATCTTGCTTCATTTTCATAAGTGCTGTAATTGCAGGTTTGACTCTTTTGGGGATGGAATAAGATCATGGTTTATACTGAGATGGATCACCGATCATTTAACTTAATAGCTTGAGGCTGTTTTGTGTCTTCGTTGATAGTTTATTTCAGTTCATACTAATCTGTTAAATTAGCATGATGAACAACATTTTTTAAGCATTGAAGTTAACATGATGAACAGCATTGTTGATTTATTACATCACATTTTTTATTGCATCACCAAATAAAAATACTGCACTGTGTGGGGTTTGTTGTTCTACGGTCATTTTTTGCACACTGTAGGCTAATTAGACTGGGATCTACTGTCTAACGTGGATTCCGAACCACTAACAAATATCCATACCATCGCCAGAATTCGAACCAGAAGCCTGTAATACCAAAGGCCAGAGAGCTGGACAATTGGCCATCAGGCTCAGGCTAAAATACTCGGAATATATTTTATGTTAGTTAATGTTATAGTTCAACAAAACTAGTTTTGAATTTGAATAATTTAATTTGGATAATTGTGAATTTGAAATTATTTCTAAATTTCATCATCATCTTTTTCTTCATTGGCGTAACAGCCCCATGGTCAGCCAAGGCCGTCTGCCTACTGTCAGATTTCGAGACAGGGGATGTTTTCTTTTTACGGGAGTAGGATTGTTAACCTTACGCCAAACGTTCTACAGTCATATTAGACCGGACCTACGCTTTAAAGTGGATTCCGAACCACTACAAACATCCATGGCACAGCCGGGACTTGAACCCGAAACCTGTGGCATCGAACGCTAGAGCGTTAGTCACTCGGCCATCAGACCATAAATTTCATTTTATATTATACATAAACCTATAAATTTCATACTATTTTATACATAAACCTATAAATTCCATACTATTTTATACATAAACCTATAAATTTCGTACTATTTTATACATAAACCTTTAAAAATCATACAAATGATTGATAACTACTGTAAACCTATCAAAAAATCATCGACAAATGATTGATAACTAAAATCAAAAATTTAGTAAATACTGCAATTAAAAAGCATTTATAAATGTTTTATTTAAAGAAATTAAATAAATCTATTCATATTTTTAAATTAGATATTTTATTCAGAATACTACCATATTTTAAAAAAAAATTTAATAAAATCAAAAATTTAAGTAAATTTTCAACGAATTAAAACGCTTTTTTTATAAATGTTTTATTACTAAAAAAATACAGGAGTTTGCAACAAATAGGCAAAATTTAAAGTTTTTTTGAAAAATTTAATTTGTAATCATTAATAATCATTTTATTCCATTTTTAAATTTAAGAAAAGAAATGATTCATAAATTCTTGATTTCTTTTTCTTCCTCGACAACGCTTAAGTGCAGACATTTGTCAAATCTTATTTGTAGACAAATCAGTGTGTCAAAATTCCATTACATCACCACAATGGGTCAGGTCTTCCATCATTCTTACGCGATACAGCTGAAAAGACTTTCCGGAATTAAACCTCAAATTTTTTTTTCTCTCTATTTTTTTCCCTGCTCCCCCAAACTTGTACCTCATCTAATCTTGTGATTGTTCGACATAAGACCAGGACATGCCATTCTCAATCCTCATTGGCAAAAAATTTTAGAATTCAGATCTTAAACTGAAAAAAACTTGTTTTGTCCTGTTGATAATCTTTATGTCACTGGAGCATAGAATTTTGTATCTATTTGTAACACATGCTGGAATGCTTCAGACGTGAGTGTTTATCTTTTCAAAGTATTCCTAATTTTGTTTTGTTAAAAAAATACAAATTGGAAGAATTTGGAAGAGATTTTATGTTAAAAAATTACACTTTTTGTTTTATTCAATTCCTTCTATTAGCTCATTCTCTCCCTATATATATCTTGTTCAAATTTTCAATCGTTCATAAAATACTTTTTATTCATCCACTCAAGTCCAAATACATTTTTTTTTAACTTGTAGTGGATGACGATGTTAATACAGTTTTTCAAATATTAATTCAGTAATTAAATTAAATTAATTAATTTTAGTTTTTTTTTTATATTTAAGTTACATATATCTACCAATAGATGGTGCCAGATAAACTTAAAAAAATGAATGAAAATTATTTATAAAGGACTTTTGCAATATAGAGAAAAAAAAAGTAGAAATTGACTTTAAAATTTTTTTATATTACTTGTTATCAATTGCACTAGTTCTGTTATACAAAGCAAAAATTGTGATTATTTCTGCAATTATCTTTAACAATTCCTTTTTATGTTTTACATTAAATTCATGTTTTTATTACCAAACTCAGTTATTTTCATGAATGAATTTATTTGATATTTTACATTTCTATAGTGATAATTTCTATTTGAACTTTTTTTATAGAAGGCAATATGGAAAATTATGGAATTAATGGAAAATTTGGAAGAATGGAAAATTTTATCACAATTTGTCTTTTAAAAGTATCCCAATATTATTTCGTGTGTTAAATTAAGAATTTCATTTTGAATTATTCAAATATGTCAGAATTTAGTCCATTTTAATTTTAATTCTTTTAAATGTTAATAAAAATATCATTATTATTCTTTATTAAAAAAAGAAACAATTACCGTTATACCAAATTTTGGTTAGTTTTTTTATGAGGATTAATTTCTCTGCTTGTGTGATTTCTCAAAAATAAGTAAAAGTTATTATTTGGAAAAAAAAAATGAAAAGAAAAGATGAGAATTGCCTTGATAAATTTTAAATTCATATATAATCAGCAAAAAAAAAAAAAAAAAAAAAAAAAAAAATATATAAATTAGACACAAATCAATTTTCCAAATTTCTTCTGTTAAAATGAAGGTTAGATTTAAAATGACGTTAGATTTTTTTATACCACATTTATTCAAATAATTTTTAATTAATTACAGTACATTTTATAATAAAAATTTAGGATACAAAATAGGAATGGTTGATAAAGATATAATAAATAGTGCTATTTAAATGATGAACCATAAATTAATAAAATAATTAATAACCATCAATGCAAAACTTCATTAAAAATATTTGATTAAATAACCAAAAACATAAATTGATCATTTTATTGAATTAGTAATCCATTTACAAAAAAATTTGAATTTTTAATAAAATAAATTCAAAAATCAAAAAAATTCAAATTTTATATTTAAATAGATTTAAATAATAAACTGCAGTTTATGTTTAAAAATTTTGAAAAAATATGAATGGTAGAATAGTAAATTCTGCATAAGTGAATAAAATTAATTAATAACCATGAATGCATAACTACATTCGAAAAATATTCGATTAATTAATCAAAAATAAAAATTAATAATTTTAAATTAAATTAAATAATGCATGTGACAAAAAAATTAGAATTCTAAATTCAAAAATTCAAAATCGAAAAGAAAAAAAGTTGAACTTTTTAAACATTTATTCAAATTGTTTTAGTTTACTGCAGTTCATTTTTATGTTTAAAAATTTTGAAGACAAAATACGAATGGTAGATACAGATATAGTGAATGGTTCTACGTATATGATAAACCATAAATGAATAAAATTAATTAATAATCATAAATAGATAGCTTCATTCAAAAATATTCAATTAATTAATCAAAAACATAAATTTATAATTCTAAATGGAATTAATGTACATGACAAAAAAATTAGAATTCTTAAAAAAAAATTGAAATCGAAAAAAAAAAATCGAATTTTTTAGACAAAATTTTAAAGATAATATATGAATGGTAAATAAAGATATAGTAAATGAATCAACTTTAAATGATAAATCATAAATGAATAAAAATTAATTAATGACCATGAATACATAACATCGTTCAAACAATATATTCGATTAATTAATTAAAAACATAAATTAATAATTCTAAATTGAATTAATTATGCATATGTAAAAAAAAAAATTAGAATTCTTAATTAAAAAATTTGTAAATGTGCGCCAAAACGAATTTATTTCTTTAAGAAAATCTTCCAAAACTTAAACAATGGCTTAGAAGGTTTCTGAAATACATTCATTTCTAGAAAATCGAACAAATCAGACATGTGCCCTTTTTAGGAGGCCGAATATATGAAATATATCATTGTGGCCGACATTAGTTAATTGGAAATCGTATTATATACGATCTCCATTGACCTAAAAAACATAATGCAATTGTATTTTGATTTTCGAATGCATTATTACTGCAAGTTACAAAGCTGTCAAATTGTAACTTTGAAAGGATACAGCTGGGAAAGTGATATTATTAATGCGCATTTTTATAGATTTAGAACAAGAGGTTAGTTTTAAAGCCTTTCTTGGGAAAAAAAAATTCTTACTTTCTCTTCAAATGGGGATATCCGGTCTATAAATCCTTCCTGTTTTCGGTTAACAGCTTGAAAATAGAACGATCAGCCAGTTGGTTTTTAACTCATTTGTGTAAACTAACAGAAGTTATTTTTACTAAAAATATAGCACCTGCCTCATGTAAAAGCTGTGTTAAGAATTTGCAAACGATTTATAACATGAATATATAAATATGGCGTTATGAAAACGATTATTTTAAAGGCTTGTATGGTAAAGAAAAATGTCAGATTTATTTTTTATTTCTATAAAGAAAAATTATAAGATTTTAAATTAATACTGAAATATTTTAAATAAAGTTGTATGCTTCAAGATAATATAAATTTCATTTGTTAATATAAATAAAAGGTATTTTTAATATTTTGCTTATTCACATAAATTTTAATAAATAAGCGTGTGTGAAATAACTATCTATGTATGGCATTTGAGTTCAGTTTTATCATATCATAGATGTATTTTATATACTTGTATACATTTTAGCCATTAAAAATATTTTAATATAATAATTATTTTTATAATTATTATTAACAATAAGCCCTGATAATGAATAAATGTAATAAATATAAATATTAAATTAAATAAATAAATTTAAAAAAACAATTTTTCGTTAACTTTTTGTGTTTTTCTTATTTTTTATAATTTACATTTTATTATTATGTTTCCTTTCAGCAATGCTTTGTATACACGGAACATATATACAGAATATATATTACATAAAGATTTCAAGTTATTGTAGAATTATGAAAATAATTTTATTTTCTCACAAGTAAAAAACTTTTCAAAAAAAGTATTCGGAACACTTTGTAGCTATAGAATTAACTTGATCGCGCAGTGACCTCTAACTACTGTCTTTGTTTGCTGAAAAAAAAAAAGCTATTGGGTTTATTGTCATTACTATGAATTACTAAGAACAATTTAAAAATAAAAATGCATATATTTTTTTAATGTATTTTATTTTTTTTATTTGAATATGAAAATTATTATATCTAAAGACATACATGCTGTAAATATTCTGGTAAATCGAGCAAACGATTTTTTAATGTTTTTTCGAATCGTAATCGTTTATTTTAAAAAAAATTTCTGTTTATTTTTTTAAACTTATTCAAAGCTTCTAAGAATGATAAAAACGATTTATAAATTACAATTCTTTTTCTGCTGGAATATTAAGTTACGTAGTATGTAAAGCAAACCCAAGGGTTTTTTTTATTGTTTTTAATTTCATGAAGGTGGGTGGCGTTCAATAACCTAACAGAAGAAATGAAATCTTATCTGTTTCTTTCTTATTTCTTTTGATAAAAGCGGAAGAAATTGATATTATTTTTTTTTCTGTTCTTATTTTTATCATTTGTCATTATTTATGCACGTCAATCAAGAACTCTGCGGGAGATTTGAAAGTGCTTTGACCTATGACATCAAGAAGCCTGTGCAGCTCATGGCTTGTCGAAAGATATTTATTTATCTATGTATCGCCATCTTGGCGAAATGTTACTTTATTGGTTTAAATGAATACTGTTAATGTGCAATAATGAATTTCTCTATATGCATATGTTGCATACTTGAACCGCTCTCTGTTCATCAAAAGATATTTATTTATTTATATTTCGAAAGTCTTGGCGAAATGTTGCTTTTATTGGTTTAAATAACTGCTTTTAATCTACAGTAATGAATTTATGCGCATTATTGTAGATAAATGAATTTGTTACATACTTGAGCATGTGTTGCCATGGAAATTGGCAAATCTCATTGTTTTCACATTTACTTTGGAAAAAAAGTACACATTTGAGATAGGCTGTCAAGATTTATATATGTGAAAATTGTGATCATGACACAAAAATCACTGTGATAAAAAAAAAGGTAAAGAATTTTATCGTAAAAGTATAATAAAAAGATTAGTATGGAGGAAAATCACTTCCATTTAGGAAAATGATAAAAATAGTATTTTAAATCATTATAATCTAACCATTTTGTCGTACTTTTTTTACTCATAAAATTATGGGTATTATTTTGGGGAACAAAGTCCGTGGCTTCCTTGACCACTTTCAATTTTTGAAATTTTCGCTGCCTTCTGTAATTTTTTTTTTTTTTAAATTTATTCATTAGCTTTTTTTATACATAATATTTTTAATTTCTTTTTACGAGTTTTATTTATACATAATATTTATTTAAATTAAATTCACGAGTTAATTATTATATAATTAAATAATGTAAAATTGTTCTAAAAGAACGTCTGGTGAAAGCAAAGACAATTTTATTTCCAGAGTGAAATGAGATTTTCGAGAAAAGAAAATCGTTTGGAATTTATTTTTCAAGATTGCTGTGAAGTATTTTTGTTTTTACATTAAATTCTCAATTTTATGGGTAACCTGCATATCGGCCCAGCCAATTATATTTATGTTTTTTAAAATTTTTTTAGTTTTTTGTTATAGAAATATTAGCTTAATTTTTTTAGTTTAATTTTATTTTTTATTAGTAAAAAGTCAAACTTTTGTAAAAGTTAACTATTTTTATAGAACACAGTAAGTTTCTTTATCATTGAGTATTCTAACTTTTTTATTAAATTTTGAACTACTTATATAGTTATTAATCTAGATAATTAATTATTTTATTAAAATAACTTTTATAAACTCTGATTATTAGTATTTCTTTTTTTTTTTTTTTTTTTTGCAAAATACTTCGAATTATCAGCGTAATTATTTTGATTTTTGTAAGATTTTTTTTTTTGTACTTTTGAAATGATTTTTTTTGCAATATAATTCTAACCAAAAATATGTGAATTATTATGAATTTACTAAACTTGCTTTTTACTTTCCTTTACATTTATATTTCTACGGTACAAAAAAATTATTTTCAAACAATATTTTTTTTAAAATTTTCCTCAATAACTATGAAGTGTTTTACATCAAACAATATCCTTTATAACTAATTTTAACTACTTTTTAATTTTTATACTAAATTATACTAAATTTTTTTTAATTTTTATAACTACTGTGTATGGTCGTTACTGGGAGGCTAGGACCCTTTTGGGCTAAACATGTCACTATGTGATTTCTTTCGATTCTCGTTGTTGTTTTCATGTTCCTTGTGTTCTTTTTCTTTTTTCTTTATTACTTTTTGTATCCTGTCATTGGAAATAAAAAAAAATTTTTAAAAATTAATAATTTTGCTGCTTTCAATGAAAAGCATTATTTTCTTTGTCATTAATAAAAAAAAATACTTCTGAAAATTTCAATTACCTTTAATACTAGAGTAAAAATCAATTCCATTTTATCTCTGATGAATTACACAATAATTTTACAATTCTACAAATCATTTAAATTTCTTTAAAAGATTGAAAATTTTAATTTTTTACTTTTAATTTAATTTAAATAATTTTTACTTAAAATTTACCAACGATTAAAAAAAATTTTTTTATAATATAAATATTATTTTGTGGGCTATAATTTCTTCAACTGTATTATAAGGGAAACCATAGTACAATGAACTAAATAATGATATATAACAACTGACCTTCAAATTTCTAAGCAATTGTTCAGATAGAATCTTCTTCTCTCATCCGCTTTCTTTTATTGCTTATTCTACCTTGCAAACCTGATTTCTCTTTGTTTATCAACCTGTCGTGAACCTAACATCTTCGAGTTTGATCAACTTCAACTTTAGACCAGACAGTATGTTCCATTGTCTAGGCAAGAAAAAAAAAAAAAAAAAAAAAAGATCTTTTATTCCATGTACTTTTCAAATAATTGCTACCTTTTCTTTAAAAATCAGAATCAAATTTTACAGCAATTTTATAAGTTTATGCTCAGGTTATTTCTTTTCTAATATGGGTGGGATTATTTTATGTATAAATATGTCGCCTTTTAAATTATTATTAGTATTAATTTTTTGTAAAAACATATTTTCTTAGAAGTATAATAAACTGCATTGAAATTTTATAAAATGTTTTATTATACTTTTTCTATTATATTTTCGAGATCAGCGAATTATTTCCTTTCTGTAAAAAAGGGTTAAACAAAACCACTATCCAACATTGCTTTATTAGTGGCGAAACCTGATCACAGGTCAATTTTACTTTAGAAGTTTTAATATTAATAAAACATGATCCATGTCTAGTTTAATTAAAATAAGCTAACATATAATTATTAGATAAATATTTTATTTTATTGTTTTGTAATTTATCGCAAGCCGAGAGATAAGAACTATCGTCAATAATGCACTAGCATGAATGCAGGGTTCTTATAGGTGGAAGGAGGTTAACTTGAAGAAATTTAGAAATTATTATCAAAGATTGTTTGAGTACCGTTATCAACGCAATCAATGGCTGACAATCAATGAAGAAATTTAGAAATTATAGTTCTTATTAAAGATTGTTTGAATATCGGAATCAACTTGATGGCTGAAAACATTAACTGGTAGAAATTTAGAAATTATTTTTATCAAAGATTGTTGAAAATAGGAATCAACAAGATGGTTGAAAATATTAAACAATATACATCAAATGGCCCGATATTAAAAACGCAAGTATCTGTTAATTTTGATTTTTTATTTATTTTCCTTAAAAAGAAAAATCATATTAAAAATAAGATGCATATTATGCATTGATATTCTACAATAATAAATTTTGATATTTTTAAGGGGTCTGGGGACAATCAGGGATACCTGGAAAAATTTAGTAGAAAAACTCGCTAAGAGGCTGTTGCCAATTTTTGATTAAGATCTTGACACGATTGTCTGGTCGAAAATCTTGCCAAAATAGGGATTTAAACTCTGAGGTATGTGTTTTATGTAAGGCAGAGAAAATGAATAAGGCCCATCTGATTGTTTGCTCGGGACTGGTCTTACAACAGAATGATGATTTGTGTATTCTTTACTGGAAGACCAGAGAAAACATGTCCTGATCCCACGAACTTTTATTATGGCACTTCTAGCTTTTTAAATTTTTATCCTTAAAACATTTAACTTGTTTTTAAAGCCTTTTGGCTGTCTTTGTTAAGAATGTCTGGTCTTTTTCCTTCATAATTTTTATTTGTTTATATGTTCGTTTTGTTTCTAAAGTAAGAGGTCAAATTTGTATGGATTCAGTTCCAACAAAGCCATAAGTAACAACAGCATTATTTAATGAACGTATGCCAACAAAGTTGAAAAACATTAGTCCTAAATTATTGCTAGCCCATACAGATCCGTGACCAACAATTATTTTTACCCCCATGAGTATTAAAAGCAATTTTAGAGTAAATTTTTTCCATTATTATATGCGTTCCATGTGGAAAACATATCTTACTTAAAAAGAAATCATCATCAATTACAAACAAAAAAAGAAGGAAAAGAAAGAAAGAAGGAAGGAAAATGCGTTGTAGCTTTCAAGTGCATTCACTTAAGGAAAAGAAAAAAAAAAAAAAAAAAAAAAAAAAAAAAAAATCTTGACTTTTTCCAACATTGAATAAAAAAAAAAAAAACCTGATATATAAGCGCAGGAGCTGAGATAAACATGGAATAAAGGGGGTATGTTAAGGTTCTCAAGGTCATTAATGTTTTGAAGTCATTCACGTGCGGAGTCGCTATAAATGGCACTCTGGCAGAATGTGATGCATCATGTCGGAGTCGGAGCAAAGGGGTTTTCAAGCTCAACTCGTAAATCACCCCTGGTAAGCTGCCCACATGTTCGGATAGACCTCAAATTACGCCAGATAATAGCAGCGTGTGTGATGGAGAAATCGTTGCTCCGGTGGAGTTGAAGCTCTGTTTTTTAGAATGAGAGAGAAAGAATCACTAAAAAGATGATGACTTAAAGAGTATTATTAGTTGCCTTAGGGGGAATCTTAAAATAGGTATGCTATTGGAATGGAGTAAATATCTGCATACTAATTCTTTACCGAAACAAAAAAAAAAAAATCGACAACAGAAAACTAGATTTACCGTAATTTCTTACATATAATCCATCTTAATTTTCGATGGTAGAAATAAAACGATCTTGCACAATCCGTGATGGCATATAATTTACTGACGATTGTTTATTTTCCTTGACAAAAATTTTTATCAATAAAGTTGAGTTTTGTTATTTAGATAAAAACTTTTTGTTGCTAAAATAACATACACTTCTTCAATGGCGCAATTGGCCACGGTGGGGCAAGGCCGTCTGCTTATTGGTAGATTCCGATACATGAGGTGTTTTCTTTCTACGGTTTAGGGTTGTCAGCTCTATGTCCAACGCTCTACAATCATATTAGAGCGGGATCTACTGTTTAAATGGGTTTCGAACCCCTACGACCATCCATGACACCACCGGAACTCAAACTCGAAATTTATGGCACCGAACGCTAGTGACTCGGACATCAGGCCCCCAATAGCATACACTAGTATATGAAAATTCTGTAAGTTGGAGAATTTATGCATGCAAGAGTTATGATAAAAACAAAAATGTAATTCCTGATTATTTTCATATGATATAAATAATTAGTTTTAATTAGTTGTTACTTCACTCCTGAATGTAAAGCGTTCTGATGGCCATTTGGCTGGTTCTCCTGGTTCGAATCCTGGAGGTGGCATGGATGTTTGTTGGTGGTTCGGAATCCACTTTAAACTGTAGGTCCCGGTCTGTTTAGCCCTCGTGGGAACAGTAGAGCGGCAACTCGAACCAAACCTAAATGTAAAAGATGTATTCTTTTTATCTGAAGTTTATCGAAGTTTTAACTGTGTTCCTTATTTATATTAAAAATGATTAACTTCTATCTCACATTAAAATTTCACCTGTTATCTTTGGATAAACACTTCAGGCTGTGTTTTTCAGGAAATATATTTTGCTGATACTTTTAGAAGAAATTATAGGTGGCTTATAATACGCATCAAATATTTCTAAAATTTTTAACTAATAATCCGTGGATTATAAGGGGGAAATTGCTGCAGATCGAATTAGCTTAGCAACGAATTGAGAACATGACATTTTTCAATGCTTCAGTTTATGTTTTTATGTTTCGAAAGGCATGGTTATGAAAATGTTATAGCATGGTATGAAATGGAGAAATGATTTCGTAAATCGAATTTTAAAGAAAGAAGTGACCACTCTTAAAGTGTAATTAACCACACTTTTACACTTGCTATGGAGCAACTACAATAACGCATTGTCTTACAATAGATGGAATTCCTTCTGTTGCCTTAATAACATTTAAATCATGCATCATTTGCATAATTCTTTTACTGATTATCGATCATCTTATGCATCTAAAATTGCAATTTTTTTTTTATCATTTTGAACTTCTATTATGCTTGATATCTTATTTAGCTAGATCTTGCCAACTTCCTCTATATTGTAATTTTCCTTCTATCCAGCCATCTACTTCATCCAGCGTAGGGGTGTTCCTTAAACTGTCACTCCAGTCGAATGTCCGTGCTGTTATGATTTAGAGATAAGAACCTGAATGGATTATTTGAGTGACGGCGGCAATGAAACATGTCAACATTTTTTGATAACTCAGGGATGATAAATACATCAGGCGAAAATTTTAATTCTTTTAAAAAAAAATACCTCATAAAAAAAATTAATCTCATATAAAAAATGTGTGATTATTATTTTAGCAATAAAAATTTATTCTTTGTAGTAAGCTATTTTTATAATAAAACTTATTAATTGCAATTATGGGGTAATTTACTGATTCATTGCTGTTACAAGGTATAAGCCATTTTTGACAAAATAAGAGGATTATTAGTAGCCATCAAGAAAAAATCTTTCCACTTTAAAATGTCAAAAAAAAGAGTAACTTTAAAACATGAAAAAAAAAGCACAATTCGTCCTTTCTGACATTATTTTTTCGCACCTGAGAAGTAGAAATTCTACAGAGCATCATCAATCATTTACCTTATATAAATTGCCAGTCAAGTGCATTGACAGTTACAGCTAATTGGCTTATTAAAGGTCAGTTGAAGGTCAGCCGGAGCAAGCACTGTTTTTTAATGGAGACGCATCTTCAGTGTTTCAGTGTCACACGAAATCATGGGTGTACAGGACATCTGTGGACTCAGTGATAAGATCTTGATTGCTGTGGCTACGGACAGGAGAAATTCAACTTTGGAATATCTTCGAGAGGATGTGTCAATCTGGTGTGAATTGTGGTGCCCTCCTTGGGGCCAATTGGAACATCTACTATGAATCTTTCTAAAAAAATTTGTTCATGTGATTTCTTTAATTCTTTTTTATTTTCACTGTTCAAAGGTGTTTGAACATCGAACTTTGCTATTTTGGGGAACTCAAAGTGCAACGCAACCTTAGTTTTTCGTAATAAATATTGCTCATCTTGATGAGAACCGTCAACTCTCTTATTCTGTCAAAATACTTAACGAACACCTTATATAAATAGTAATATTTTAACTATTTATTTCTGTACTATCCATTTAGTATTAAAATAAAATGAAATAAAAAAGCATTAAACGCTAATATAATGTTAAAAATCTAATGATAAAAAAATACAAAGTGGCACAATATAATTTTCTCTTGTTAAAGGTAAAATGTCTGAGTATTACTAAGGCATATCATCTCGATAGAAACCGCAGCAACACAATGTGAAAATATTCTTTGTGTATTGTTTTAGATTTAGATTTCTATGCAAAAATCATTGAGTGGGACTCATGGTGAATTCTCAATGATAAAAATGGCATTGATCAAATTGACGAAAATCTGATTTATTTGAAGCGATAAGCAAGGGGCATTTCATTTTTACTTCAGACTCATCAATTTCAGCCGTAACAATGCTTTCAATTGTTGTGGCAATAATAAAGAGATTTACAATTCCACCAACCTTTGGAAAGATTTTTAAAAAATTATTCTCACCCAGAAGTAGAAGATAGCAACTAATAGATGCTGTTTCAAGACAATCGACTGCTGATATGATCAAATGTTTTTTATACGTAAATAAAATTGCATGCAAAAGGGACATATATTAGTGTAAATAATACACTTGTACCCTTCTCATTTTCTCAACTGAGTTAAGTTTGGCCTGAAGATTTCTATTATTCTTAAGATAAAAACACTTCCTTTTGGAACCTTTGAACAAATTGATAAATTTCCTATAAAGACAATAGAAAATCAAATTTTGAGATACGAATCATGGTTAGAAACAGTAGCAAATACAACTATTTACAACACAAAAAAGTAAAAATTATATACAATTTAATAATGAATTTTATAAAGTATAAGTATTACAGTTTTAATTTTATGCAATCAAAATTACATGCAAAAAGGTCATTCATAGTATAAATAAAACACTTCTACCCTTCACATTTTCTCAACTAAACTAGGTTTGGCCTGAAGATGGCCTGTAATCTTCAAGCCTAAATTGAGGCCTGTAATCTGTTTGGCCTGAAGATTGCAAAACTTCATTTTGAAACTTTCGAACAAATTGATAAATTTACTTTTGAAGATAATAGGAAATCAGGTTTTAAGATACGAACCATGATTAGGAACATTAACAAATACAACTATTTACAACACACAAAAAAAATGAAATTTATATATAATTTAGACAATGTTTAAAAATTATTTATCAATGAGACAAATATAAGTTTTACTTATAAAGTGCCTTAAACTTTCCAGCATTGCAAATTTAAAATTCTCTTTCTTCCATGCAAAAATAACTCGCCAATTTGATGCCAAATTTAATTCGTATGTTTCTCTACTAGGAAAATTATAATATAATCATTTTAGAATATAGAAAAAATTACAAAATATGTATAAAAATCCCGAACAGAAGATTCTTTGTTTTGTTATCTTCCGACTTTATGATTCACAAGGAAGTTCATGAACGCCAATGAATACATTACTCAGGAAGATAAATGGATAAACTTCACACGTGCTTGCAGATGTTTACATCACAAACAATTCTTAGATAACAGGCTACCTTAGGCCATAAACAAGATACAAATGATAATCTCGCCATCAAAAAGGCCATTTTTTCGAAAACTCTTTGAAGTATACGTTTTATCAAGTGTGAGAATATCAAAAACATTTAAGAAAACTCTTATTAGATAAGCGATCCTTGACCTTTTGGCACACTGAAAACGCTTAATCATTCTAAATTGTTTATTTCCTGCAGAGTTTGGATGTCCAACAATGTAGATCATAGAAAAAGGACACATGCATGAGAATAATGCATTAATAAATGCCGCTATCACACAAAAAAAAAAAGTACCGCCTTAGATAAGTTAAATCCATAGTGTTGAAAAAAAAATTGTTGAGAGGGTGCGAGATCTTCAAACCCATGCCGATGGGTCAATAAACCCATGGACCTTAATTAACTGAAGATTGATATTCTTACTCCCGACTGATTTATCGGCTTGGTATTCATTAAGAGGAGGATAGGTAACAGGCCAACTTCATTAATGATCTTGAACGAGGTGAACGGCGAGATTTGATGAGTTTCAAAACTTCATGAACTCGCTCCTGGAGGACATTTTGAGATGTAAATATTTCAAAAAAAGACTGATTGCACAACTTGATTAATTATTGTATCTAATTAACTTTTCGCTGTAGAATTTCGTTATATATCATTTTTTATCGCATATTATCACGCTAGTGTTTAATTTGTTAGTATGGCAGTCACACGTCAATGGAAATGAAGTGGTGGTTCAGTGTTTCATATTGGTAAACAAATTCAACAATAAATTTCAATAACAATTCAAAATTTTAAATTACACAATGTAATTGTGTAAATTAAAACAGCGATATTTTTGAAAATTTTAAATTAATTTGTTAAATTGGTTTTCTTTTATTAATTAGTCCTATTTTATTTCACTAGACCTTATTTTTAAGTCAGTTAGTAATTTTAGAAAAATGTGGTATTTTTTATGAAGAGAAATCAGCATCTAGAGGTATAAATAGAATAGATTCCATTCACAACAAGCATAACTTTCTGTATAAAAGCTACACCTATATAAGCTATGCGAAAAACAATGCACATTTCCTGTATAACAGTTGTAAAACAATACACAAGTGTAATATAAAAGCTGTAAAGCAATACATACATATAATATAAAAGCTACAAAATACACGCATGTACATAAGTGCATTATCAAGTATCCAGATATAAAAGAAGAAACAGAGACTTCCTCTTCGAATACAGTGATGTAAAGGTGATACCAGAAAGGGTGGTATATATTAAATGTCTTCAATTTGTCACTGGCTCATTCTCCTCTTATCCATCGTCAAGTTCTTTTCCCTCCGGCTTTTGGTAGAACAGATTGAAGGGTGATGACAAAAAGCTTCCTCTACTCTGAAGAAAACTCTTTTTCTTATCTTCTGACCTTTCCCAGCCTATCAAGAAGCTGCACCCCTTTCTGAAACCCCACTCTTCTTCTTTTTCTTCAGCTACTTCTTGAGGCATGTGATGAAAATGCTGGGTGTGAATAATTCTTTCACTAAAGGACACGATGAATAATGTGTCACATCAAATGCAGATTGACAATTTGCCATTCAAGTGATTGTCCCGTGAGAACTGATTGTTGAAACTTGCTTATTGATGACTGTTACATACATATTATGTTCCTTGAACTATTTTATTTAAATTGTTTAAAAAATTATAAATATATGAGATAGTTAATGTATAGATTTTAAATAAAAAGAATTTTTTTTTTAAATTATTTTGTGGGCCCTTTGTGGAAAAATATATACGCAAGATGTAAGATAAGTGTTAAATATGTTCTTTATATATGGAACAAACAGTGCTCAGGAGTATTATTATTTTATCATAAGAATGAGTTACAAAAATAATATATAATCAGTATGATAATTCTGCTATATATAAGTTCTTATGTTTATACAGATTTGATTACAACTCCAACCATATTTACAATTTGTGAATTTCCCTTTCAAAATATTTATTGGTTGATATTGAAATTGGATGAAAATTGCTCAACTTCAGGCTATGTACAAGCTGCACTGGTGATCGATATATGTGCTCTTGGTGACGTGGCATATTTCCATTCTAAAATGCCATATTAGTCTCAATATGCCACAATCAATACTAGCGACTGCACGTGGATGCTTCCTCCCAAAATAATAGTAATAAAATAAATAAAAATAATAATAGTATAGGAATTTAATAAAAAAAGTTTCGAGTAATGACACAATAAAAGTTTCTTAAAGTCGACAAATCTGTTAAATCACTTGGAAAATACTCTGAGTACTCGATCCCTCACATTAATAAATTGCACGGAGTTAAGTCACGTGATCGTGGTGGCCGTACAGAGAACATAATCCTCTTGTGAAACGTAACTGATTAAAATTAAAAAATTGAATTAAATTAATAAAATAAAACTAACCACTAACTGAATAACATTTGATATAATAATATTTCATAATGTATGATTTTTCGTGTTTCTGAAATGTTTGTTTTTCATCTTTTTCCAGTTGTGGACTGCGAGGTATCTGGCTGGGGCCACTGGTCAGCATGCAGTTCCGACTGCGGATCCGGCACCATGGTCCGAGAGAGAAGCATTCTGCGATATCCCAGGAACGGTGGCACTCCATGTCCTGATCAAATGCAGACACGGGGCTGTTACGGAAACCAGTGCGAAGCCAAATCCATCGCCAAAGCACGAAGAGGTAAAAAACCATTCTTGGATTGTAACAACCAGTAACTGCTTGCTTACTTTGACACTTCCGTTGCCTGGTCATGTGAAGATGTGTTGGTAGATATGGGGTTTTCCCAAAAGCTACTTACTTTATATAACGAATAGATTGAAAAGTGGTAATAAAACATGATTATGTATATCATACTGAGAACTAAGTAACATCTAGGCTTTTCGTGATAGAATGTTTTGACTACGCGCCTGCGCGTAATAAACACTATAGGTAAAATTATTTCCTAAATTCCACATTACATGCTGGCGTGTGATGTGCAAAAATGAAATAAAATAAGGAATATATGTGACAAAAATGCATTATTTTTGTATGATATATTATTACTAACTATTTAATACAAATGAATAATTATAAGTTGGTTACAATGATATACAGTCCGAAATATCATGGAGACTTTCAGTAGGAATGAATGAATTAATTGAAAGGGTAAATTTTGAAAATTATGTTTGTGTGATTTTTTTTTTTTTTTAAATATTTGTTTGGTTTTTATACATTTATAATTTTACTAATTCTTTTTTATTTATAAATAGTTTATTTAGAATAATTTTTTTCTTGACAATTTTTCAAAAGATAATTGGTACTTTTCACCATTTTTTTTTTTTTCTCCTAATAAAAGTTACCAAAACTAAAAATGCTTTATTTTATGTAGATGGTCTGAGTCATATCTGTTAAAGAGATATAAAAGAAAATTAGTTTATTTAAAAGATAAATCTCCCATAGAGCAATTTTTGCAAAGAAAAATAATTTTCATCCGTTGTGCTATTTTTTTCCCATAGAGTTATCTTTCAAAATAATCTAACTCGAAAGATCTCATTAAAAATTCACTGGAAAACACAAAAACAACTTACGAAAGAAAAATTTACTTGCAAAAACAACTAACTAAACTCTAAGCATATAATTTCAGGTCTCTCTCCTTTCGCACAATGGAATTCCACTAAAAAAAAAAAAAAAACCGGAAAGAGATATTTTAAAAGTACAGTCCTTTTGGTGCCCATTTTTCACAAGGGTCGTTGCTCTTTCCTTCATTTTCAAATCAAGCTTTTCTCTACTGAGAGTTAAAAAAAAAAAAAAAAAAAAAAAAAAAAAAAAAAAAAAAAACATTTTAATGACTTCATTTTCAAAAGATTGCCATGGTGATTATATTTCATTTTGTTCTGAGATTCATTCAAGTTATCTTTCCCAATAAGATTTTTATCTCAGTTCAAAATAAGATATTGTTTTCCTTAGCTGAAATTCCTTCAGTTTTTCTTTTTAATTTTACTTTGATTAACATTAAAGTCCACCTGTGTATCAAATCTTGTTTTTTGAATTTCATCAAATTGCCAGCATATTTGAATAAGATGATGGGAAAGAAATTAGTGCAAAAAAATTCCAAACATCAGTAGTAGAGGCAATATTACAACTTTTTGTTAACATAGCAGTAAAACACTATTTCGTTAATATAGTATAAAAACACTATAGCATTATTTGTGAAATTCAGATAAAAATATTCACCGTCATTTTCCTTCTTTTTTTGAAATTCTATGAAATATGATGTTTTCTTTATGCTTATTTGGATAGTAGAGCAAAATTTTACTTAGAATAATGTAGATTAGAGATAGAATAGTGTATTTTTTCTTAGAATATTATAGACAGATTTGTGAGGTCCATGGATAATATATCCTCAAATCAAGCTAGCAATAAAACATCTGGCTTGAAATGGATTCGTCATTTATTCTTTTGCAGCCTGCTATCGTTACCATATCGAGACATGCTGATTAATTTTTCCACCAGAATGGAGAACCTATGTGTACAGAATCTCAACAGCCACTTTGAGGGGAAAGAGACATTAAGTATTCTCACAATAAAATTCTGCCGGTATTCTACCAGGTGACCGCAGGGGACAACTTAAACGTACAACCTTGACATCACTCTGTCTTCTGTGAAAGAGTCCAACGGGAATGTCTTGACTTCACGTGCAAAGTGGAGCGTTGCACCATCCTGCATGAAAATGAGGATAGGTAGCGCATGTATTTCCAGCAATGCAGGCATGAGGTGGTCACGAAAAGCATAACATGCTGTTCTAAAGTAACCGTGCAGGCTTTCCAATTGGATACATGACACCGTTGTACAAAAATAGAAAGAACCCGGAATGAAAGATGGTGTGAAACCACACCAAACAGTCACATGAGAAAATCGCCTGGTCAATTACTCATGAGAGTTCAGTGGAGCCGCCCATATACGACTGTTTTGTGTATTGAAGTCACCATGCAGTGAAAAGTGGGCTTCATCGGCCCATATAACGTTCAACAACCATTGTGGGTTAGTTCCTTTGTGGCAGCGCTCATGTAGTCTTTCATTTGCATCTGACAGTAATAGTTGGTTAAGTACCTGTATCTTGTACGGTAGAATCCAAAATTGTGTGTAGAATACATCGAATTAACGATTTTGGAATCCTGTTATTCTCCCAGCTTCACGAGAACTGCTACTTCTCATTGATGTCTCTGCTGCCAATTCTTCCTTAACACTTTTTGTAACATAGGACTTTCTCGTGGCCGATCCTCCAAATTCCGCGTTTCCTCAAAGCGTCGTACTAAATTCAGTATTCGATTCAATGAAATATGACTTTTTTGCTTCTTCAGTCCTTTTTCTGCTGCGAAACTTTCGCGATGCAATAATTGTGGATTCACCATTCTTGTAGAAAAGTTTAAAGACCAACGCTCGATCTGGTAACGACAACACGTTGTCAGGATCGAATGACGAAACCAATTTCAGCCTGATGTGCACAAAACATCTTAGTACGACGTTTGAGCGCCCTCTTTCGGTTACTTTTGAAATCATTTTTTTTTTTATACATGAAAAAAATATAATATCCCTCTGATTATATTCACGCAAATTGAAATCTTTTCCAATACTTATTTTATTATGATTGTTTGAAATTTTCACGAATTTATGACGCACACTATATTTATTTATTTAAACATGAGTTGCACATTTAAATGTATTATCAAACAACAAGGACTTACATTTTGTTTGCGCTATTTTATAATCGAACATTTTAAAAGCAAAAACTTGTTGAAACAATTATCTTGTTTCAACAATTCATCAACAATTATCTCGATAATTTAAAAAGTTCAGTAGATCGACGGCAAAATCGTTTTTCAGATTTAAAATAAAATATATTACTAGTCATAAAAAGTTTCCTGCCGCTTTCTATATATGAAACTTTAAAGGGCCTCTTCATAAAAAATATAAAATACTATGTACTATAAACTTGATCTCAAAGATTAGTGCTTGTAAAAAGCGAAGGACATTAAATCAGATCTAGAATTTCAATCCACATGTCTGCCATTCAAGAAGTTAGTTTTTTTATAGCATTCTTCTTCATAACGGCCTTTTAATGATGATGTGAATGATATTTAATGTTCTCAGCAAGAGAGGAATAATGTTTTTTTTTTCCTTCCTCCTAACAGATGTTGGAACTACAAAGCAACAGACGAAGCTCATAAACTTAAGCTCCAAAGATTTTTTAGATGGAGAAGTTGAAGCAACTTTCTCCACGTGTTTTTAGAGGTGTTTATATCAAAAATAAAGCGTTCCAAACGCTTTAAAAAAAAAAAAAAAGAATATCGAATTAGAAATGGTTGAGATCGTAAGCTTTGGATCAAGATTTAGAATTTTGGCTAGGTCAAATTCATAATTAAAAGAAGATTTATTATGAATTCATTTTTTAATGAATATTTCGTTTCACACATTTATGATTTAATCTTAAAATTTTAGGAAATTAACCATTTTTTTTCCCATATTAAGCTGAAATGCCAGAAGTATAATGTGTTGAAGATTTTGAATAATTACTATACATTGGTTTGAAAAATAACTATATGTATTTTTTTTTTTTTTCTATACATGCTTTATTTTTATCACATTGTATACTATCGTTGTTTTATGAATCATAATGGAATTTTTAAACTTACCAGAGATACATCGTACAGAACATTCCGTCGAGACTGGTCATTCATTCATTTTGAATCACGAATTATTCTGAAAAAGAATAAAAATTATGCTTTTTTGTTTCAAAATTATTTAGAAAATAAAAACATCTTTCCATTATTTCACAGTTCAGGAAATTTTATAGTCATTTCATTCATTAGTATTAATGATTCTTTTTGTTTTTATTGTAAAACTCTTTTTACTGTACAATCAAAAAAGGGATTATTTTTAGAAACTGTTGCCAGATTACAAAAGAATAAAAACACTTTTAGTTTTATTAAATTTTTTTTAGGTAAAAATATCGATGAAAAAGTGCAAATTATCGTTTGGCAAAATGTAAAGGAATATAATTCTCAAAAACTATTTATAAATAAAATGAATTTAGAAAGTAAAATATTATGCATGTAATGTAAATATAATTGAACATTTTAAACAAACAAAAATATTTAAAAAAAACAGTCACATAAATTTCAAAAATTTATCATTTTATTTTCAAGAAAATTTCCAACCACAAATAAATAAAACTATAAAAGAATTGATCGCGCCGCCAGAAGGTACAACATAAGTTTTTTTTGTTTAGTTAGAAAATAAATTGTGACAATTTTTTCAAGATTCTCAATTATGTTCCAAATAAAAAAAAAAAAAAATTCAGTGAAAAACATTTGTATGCCAAATATTATAGTTTTTAAGTTATGTTGGAACATATGCATACATCCATCCATTTTTAAATACATAGAAAATGATAATAAATTTATATATTTAAGATTATTTAAATTTTTCTCTGATTTATTGAAATATGTTGCATCAAAAAAATATATTCATCTAGAAAAACATTATTACACGATTTAAAATCAGTTACTGAATTTGCATTTCGAAAACAATACTTTGCATTAAGAAGAAATAAACTGTAAGCAATTATAATTTGATGACGATAGGATATAGTCCAAGTTTTACTTCCGCATTGACGTATATTGGTCAAGATTTTTCACAACCAATATTTTAAAAGCCAAACAAACAATTTTGTTTCATCAAGTGATAACCTCTTTGATACTTTCATCAGTCGACGAATATATCACTAATCTCGTTTAAAAGCATGAGAAAAGGTCGCAGAAATCGAGCTCCGACTGTGCCTAGTAAAAAAAAAACCCAACAAATTATGAGACTATTTTTGCCTCCTTGCACAAATAAAGTCCTGTTGTAACCTCAGTAAACAATCTTGCGAAATCACTTGATCCTCAAAGACCTTGCATTTTTGATCGGTTGCAGATATTGATGTTTGAAGACAGACAAGTATTTCTTTTGATTTTTTTTTTTAATCCTTTCCTCTTCAATACAAAGCTAATATCTTAGTCCTTGTTCTGATTTTTTTAAGGCTGAAGATTCATCTTCAAGGGTGACTGTGGAGGATGATACAAAGAGGTCATAATTATGTCTCCTTTATTAGACAGTTCATTTGACAGTAATTAAAACATGATTAAAAGAAGCGCTGAAAATACAGTACGATCCATAAATCAGGACGAGCATTAAAAATTAATAATTCGAAAACTAATAAAAACAAAAATATGCCGTTTGCACAAAAAAAAGAAAAGAAAGAAAGAAGTGGATTTTTTTTTTTCTCTGTTAAGCAATTTGTGTACAATCTACGGCACCATATAACCTCAGACGAAAAATTAAAATCTCATATAAACCAAAAACCGTAAACGATAATATGATCCATAAGTCAGAACAAACTTTAAATTTAATAATTCAAAAACTAATAAAGATAAATATCGCTTGTAAAAAAAAATAAAATAAAATTTAATTAAATTTAGAAAAAAAGCCCCACCAACCAGGATATGTGGGTTTTTTTTTTTCTTTCCTTTTTTCAACTCAGCAATTTCCTGCGTGTAATCCGCGTCACCGTATAACCCTCAAACGAAAAATAAAAGATCTCGTATAATCAAAAAAACCGTAAACGATAATATGATCCATAAGTCAGAACAAACTTCAAATTTAATAATTCAAAAACTAATGAAGATAAATATCGCTTGTAAAAAAAAATATAAAATTTAATTAAATTTAGAAAAAGCCCCACCAACCAGTATATATGTTTTTTTGTTTTTTTTCTTTCCTTTTTCAACTCAGCAATTTCCTGCGTGTAACCCGCGTCACAGTATAACCCTCAAACGAAAATAAAAGATCTCCTATAATCCCAAAACCGTAAGCGATAATATGATCCATAAGTCAGAACAAACTTTAAATTTAATAATTCAAAAACTAAAAAAGGTAAAAAAAATATCGTCTGCAAAAAGTAAAATTAAATTAAAATAAATTTAAAAACCCACCAGTAGGATTTGTGTTTTCGTTTTTTGTCCGTTCTTTCTTTCTTTTTTTTTTTTTTCAACTCAGCAATTTCCTGCGTGTAATCCGCGACACCGTATAATCCTCAGACGAAAAATAAAAAAGATCTCGTATAATCTAAAAACCATAAACGATAATATGATCCGTAAATTAGAAAAAAATTTTAAAGATTAATAATTCAAAAACTAAACAAGTAATATATATATAAAAAAAAAAATTTTAAAGTCAATTCTACTTTTTTTCACTATATTACAGAAAGTCTTTTATAAATAATTTTCATTCATTTTTTAAGTTTATCTGGCGCCATCTATTGGTAGATATATGCATCTTAAATCTAAAAAAATATATATAATTAATTATTTAAATTTAATTACTGAATTAATATTTGAAAAACTGTATTAACATCAAGTGTCATCCACTAAAAGTTCAAAAAAAAAATTGTATTTGAACTTGAATGGATGAATAAAAAGTATTTTTTATGAACGATTGAAAATTTGAACAAGATATATATAGCGGAGAGTGCGAGTTAATAGAAGGAATTGAAAAAGATAAAAAAAAATTTCGTCTGCTAAAAAAAAAAAAAAATTTTTAAAAAAAAATATCTAATTATTAAAAAAAAAAAAATTTTAAAGTCCCATTAGGCATTTTTCTTTTTCAACTCAGCAATTTCCTTCATGTAATTCGCGGCATCGTATAATCCACAGACAAAAAATAATGTCAAGTTTTTTATTGAAATAAAAAAAAAAAATCCTTTTTTAACAAATTCATATTAATATACGTGATTAATAAAATTAATTTTGATTTCAAAAAAATTATAAACTGTCCAAAAGAAAGATAGCACATAAATAAAAAAAAAAATTCTGAACGTCATCATCAGAAAGTGGTAAATAAAAAAAACTTACAACTTTATTTATCTGGAAAACATTTCTTTAAGGTTCACTGTTAGATAAAGCACTCAAGATTTATTTCTTCTCCAACTTATGTGTGAAAAGTTTGATAAAATGGATGGAGATAAGAATAAACTCAGTATCAATTTTCTGCACCATTAAGAGAGTTTTTTTTCTACTTATCATAAAATATTAATGTATCGCGATATTCAAGATTTTTTTTTATTTAATAATCATAAACATAGAATATTTTATTAATGAATTATTAGGTATATACAGACTTCTGTAGACCGTGAGCCGCAAGCACGTTATTCATTTTTTTTTTTTTTTTTTTTTTTTTTTTTCATTTTTACAGTAGTACCTCCAGTATATACTCAAATCTGTTTTTGTGAGGGGGATAGGGACCACATAAAAAAAAAAAGTATAAAAAAATATCAGACTTTATAAGTAATTATAAAATATATTGTTCGTAATACATTTAAAAATTTTCTATGCAGTAAGGGAATAAGGACCGTATAAAAAACACCCACATTACTCTCAATAGATTTTGATCGAGTGACTAGCGCTATGGCCCACAGTGGTACAGTTCCTGGAGAGTGCTTTGTATATATATATATATATATATATATATATATATATATATATATATATATATATATATATAAAACCACCACCACGTTTCTACGAGGTTCCACGTTTATATGCCAAAAACAACCCACCATCAGGCGATTGTGAGTAGATTTTTAGGTTAACTGCCTCACTTTTCTTGTAGCATGGAAGAAACCCATACGACAAGCAAACCTTCCACGACAAGGTAACCTAATAATCAATGAGAAATGGCTGTGATTTTCTCCATACAACACAGAAAGGATGAATGTACAGTGAGTAGGTCACTGCAGGTACCTCTATAAGACCTCATTGGTTGTCGGTGGGTAGATCATAGCATACACAAATTCGAGTCCTCCTACATGCTAGATTTGCATGTTAACGTGAAACCAATATTGGTACAGATTTATTTTGATCCAAATAGTCTTGCATAATTCAAGCCATTAGTCATGTCAAATTATGATATATCTTACTGCATTATATACGAGGATTTTTTTTTTCAACCTCCGATAACACTGCTCCCTGACCATTAGAGCTAGAAACTCGGATCTTCACACTGCACAGCTTTCTCACTATAAAATCTACCACTGCCGAGTCCAAAACGGTCCATTGGAGCTGAACAACAGGCCTGTTAACATGGCCGCCATAATTAATACTCCCGCCATGCGTGGTTTGAAAGGCGCCATTCATTTCCAGCAGACAGAAGGGAATAGCGCAGTAGGAGTTCAACGGAAAATGAGCTGCCGTTTACGTCTGGAATTGTTTCGATCCATAACTACGCACGGTCGTAAACTTCTGTGGTAACCAAACAATTTCAATGGAAACTGTTCAATCAACCGTCATACAACCCCAATCGAGTGATTTTCAACTCTTTCAAGAACTGAATAGATATCTAGAAAAACAACTTTTCGGCAAGCGTATACGCGATCTTCAAGATGTGAAGATCGGATGTGAATATATATATTATACAGTGTATATATACAACAACAATATCTTTATATATATATATATAAACATATTGTTGTTGTTGAACATCAGTGGGTTAAATCGATTGGATCGAAGATGGTTGTGAAGATCTTCAAGAGGGCATGAAGACCCATTTCAACACTCTGGCGGCAATTTATGAAGAAGATATTAAAAAATTTGTCTACCCTTATAGCAAATGTCTTAATGTTCACAGTGACTATATGGAAAAGTAACATGGATTGTACTTGACTCCTTGTAATAGAATCATTTAGTTATTCATACATCTTATAATGGAATGCTCCATCGTAGATTGAAAAAAATGACTCTCCTTTATAACTTATTGTTTAGCTGTGGAATAAAAATTAACTTATGCATTATTTTTCTTCCAGAAATGGCTTTACTCTTACCGGGAAAATTTTCTCATGCTCGCGCTATTAATGATAGTGCTGATATCAGGAAGAATTTGAGACTGAAATACCCGAAAAATCCAGCAAAGGAAGGTAGCAAAGAGTAAGTATGGTTTTTTTTTTTATTAACATTTTATGTAATTCTCTTAAAAGCAAGAATTAATTTCTATTTGATATTCAAAGGTACAGTGTTACTTATTTTATACTATTAACTAAACTAACTATCCTATCATCTTCAATGGATTCCTGCACATGTCAACATTGAGAGCAACGGATGCGCTAACTCTTTAGCCAAAGAAGCCAGGGACAATGATCAACCCAGAACTACCATCACACTTGCAGATGCTAACGCAGTTGCCAAAAGCCGACTAATTCCTCATAACTTTAAGAAGCCACTAATCACTGACTTCAAGGGAAGGAAATTGCCATCAGTTATTAGCAGACTCAGAACTAATAATTACAGAGGGATGAAGATTCTCCCATACAAGACCAGGGAATACATCCCCTGCAAAAATTGCCCCAACACTTTCCTAACACCTAAGCACATTCTAGAGTGCCCAGTATTCACTCCCCATGTTTTGCAATTGGGTATGGTGCCAATCGATGTCAACTTTAGAGAAGTCCTGTATAGTGAAGCGGCGCCGATATTAACGGCCACTATCGTGAAGTCTTTTAACTTGATCTAACTTTAATATTTATATTTTAAATCCATGGACACGATAACAACAACAACTAACTAACTAACTGTCCGGCAATACATTCCACGGTGGACCATGGTCGTCTGCCTACTGGCAGATTCCGAAACATGAACATTTCATTTCATGGGGTAAGGTTGTCAGACCTACACCCAACGCTCTACAGTCAAATTATACCATGATCAAAGGTTTAAAGTGGATTCCGAACCCCTACAAACATTTATGGTACTGCCGGGACTCGAAGCCGTAACCTGTGACATCGAACGTTAGAACTCAAAACTGTTAAATGAATTTTGATTTCGATTTAAATTTTTATTTGCCACTAATAAAAGTAAACCGCTGATGAATGTAAGACATAGCCATAAATTTAAATTTTGGTAGATTACTAATCAATAAAATTTAAGAAAATAAATCAAAATAAATAGTGCAAAGTAAAGAATCGGGAAAATTTTTTGTTGATATCTATCGATTTTATTTTAATATCGAAATGCGAGTTTATTTACTAATTTAAAACTTTAGCGTAATTTTGTTTTTAATAATTTACATTTATGCTTAGATGTGTATATATGTTTTATGGAAAATCATCAATCATCTATGGAAAATGGAAAATTTCCGAAGATGACATCTGCTGCGCAATCTAATTAAAAAATCGCAATAAAATGTTTTTGATTAGTTATATAAAATTTATTAAACTGTAAAAATCTACAGAATTTTTATCTTCATTTCTGCAAGAATTATGAAAGATTATATAAATAGCTTTAAGTTTCACTTTAACGTTTAGATACTGTGTTATGTTTGAAGTCACCAAAGTTCGAAAAGCTTGCGAAGCCATCACAAGTGACGATGTCTCTACCCTTCTGGTGAAAGGAGCCCATCTCTGCATCAGCTGCGAAGACGCCGCCATGCGAGGTCATTTAGGCTACAGGTGCAATGGCCACGGAGTGGACAACAAGCCTACCAGGTGGACATTCGTCGCCAACCCTCGATGCAACGGCCGCTGGACAAGGTTGGAAGTTGTTGACCGGTGCAAGAGCGAAAAGCCCGATTTCATTTTCGTTTAAAAAAAATAAGATACTTTTGAACAACTTCAATAAACGCGGGAGCATAAAATCGAAAAGCAATTAAAACGTGAGACAAAAATTTAATATCAGGCACATCGCCAAATGGCCTTTTGTCAGCCATCTTTCCTTACTGGTTGATTAGTTTTAGCAATGTCACATTTGATAACCATGGCCCAGTTTAGCTACAATGTTAATTTGAAGACATCATAGATAAAGCTTAATTTCTTTCACCTTTAATTCTTTGAAAATTCTGAAACATTTGAAAATAACAAAAGCATTTTTACAGTCGAATATAACAAAGAAAATGATTAATCAAGTAGTAGTGCACTAATTCGTTTTACTGATAATATTCTTTTGGCCAGCATTTGTGATAAATTTTGCTGCCTTTATTATTAAATCAACTCTGCAAACCGAATTATCGCCACAATTTTTGTTTTCAAATTAGTAAAATATGACCAGCTAGAGAATAAATATCGGTAAAATCACAGAATAGGGGCCGTTGGTATTTGGCATCAAAGATCTTTTCCCCAAAGTGCGGTCTGGGTTACCACTTTCGGCAACCTATCGCCCAGTTGGCGTCGCAAAAATGTCTCCAAATCTAAACGGCCACATTTTGTGATTTAGCTAAATATCGATTTTCTTTAGAAAAATACAATGGCGATGTACCTGATTATATTAAATTTCGAGAATGGAAATAAAGGTAGCATAGTTTTCATTATTACAACTTTTGACTTTTCATGAAATCATAGGCATGAATTCAAACTGTTTGAAAAGTTGATGAGGTAGAGAAACCAAACCAATTGCCTATTCTGCTGTTTATTTATATATATTTTTGTCCTTTGCAGAAAAAGCATAATAATGTACTCGTTGCTAATTTTTTTATTGTACGTCATGGCTCATTTAGTAACTGTGTGTGAGCTTATGTTGAATGTATTTAGTTGTTGTTAAACTGTATAGCTATACATATTATGCTATATAATATGTTTAACAACATATCTAACAATATTGCCAAAATCCATTTGTAAAATGGAAGAACTTTGTATAATACAAATTACTTTTTCATGTTTTAATTGAATGTTCTTATAAAAAAGAAAACTTTTTACCAAAATGATAATAAAAATATATATATATTTCTAGGAATATAAATGAAGCCATTCATTAATAAAAAAAATTGTTCTACTTTTACAAGTTGTTTAATGCTTGCTCTTAATTGTCAAAACATGTTTTTACTAACTCTAAATCAAAGATATTAATACTTTTATTTCCATATATTGGCATCATTTATGCAATATGTCTTGTGAATCATTATTTGTTATATATAATGATATATAATTTTACAATGCACTATATAGTATAGACTCATAACAATAAATGAGTTTTAAATAACATTAGTTTTCTTATTAATCTTAATGAATTTTACGAAGCTTATTTCTTGAGGTAAAAAAAAAAAATAATCAAAACTTAAAGAAAGGCATTTAATTTGAAAAGAAAGTTATACAAAAAAATTAGAAAATTATGCTATGCAATGGTTTTAAAAAAGTTATATAAGGCATTCAATTCTTTTTATTGAAAATTATATAAAAATCATGTATATTATTTTTCACTTATTCTTTACTTTATTATAGCATATGCATATATGTATATATATATATACATACACAAACAAGTAAATATATTATTTTTGTAATTATCGCAAAAAACAGCAATATGTTAATACTAGATAATTTGAATTTCATATTTTACATGAAAACCTAATTTGCAAATAGAATTCAATTATTCAAAAATAATAATTTATAATTTTTTTTTTAACAAATCAACTGTTAATACATAACTCTCAAGCTCAAAAATGGCCTTCATAAGAAAAACTTATTAGAATATATGTGTTAAAAATATGTTATTTCATATTTGAATAATGTTTAATATTTATAAAATGCATTTTTCTTTCATTGATAAGAATCAATAAGATGTATCTCTTGATATGATTTTATGTATACAAATAAAAAACATTACTAAATTGCAGTCTCAAATAAGTCTTCAGACACATAAAGCAAATATTTATTGATGCATCTTGAAAATCACACACATATATAAAAAGCTTGCAAGGCACTGTACATGAAACTGGAAAAAACAAAAATGTATGCATTATTTAATAAAAGAAATTTTATTTCATAAACATTCATAAGTAGAAAAAAATTACTAATTGTTTAAAAAAAACCATGTTACAAACAATTTCTTTTCGAGAATTACGTATAGTAAATTGGATATTTTTTTATCACAAGAAGTTTTTTAAAATTTATGAATCATTTTTGAAAATTCTGAACATCCCTTTTTCACACAATAAATTTTAAAATCCAATACATTTCACAATAAAAGCTTATAATTTTTACAAGTATAATTTCAAAAATAAAGTAATTACAAAAAAATTATGAAATTATTAGCTTTTGTCAAATGTCAATATGTTTATTCTAATATAATAGAAAAAAAAGACATAATATGCTTTTAATTTTAATGTAATAGGGGTAAAAAAGCATACAATATATATTTAAAGCATTCATATTCAAATATTTATTCCAGAAGTAGAAATTGAGATGAATTGTAATGAAATACACATGAAACATATGCACATGCCAAAATACACAAGATATTATTTTCATGTCAAAATAAAAAACTTAAAATTTTTTTATCAAACGAACATTTAAATAAAGTTTAATCAAAATTAATGAATTTTAATTTTTAAGTAATTATATATATTCTGTTTTAAAACAAAATTAAAAATACTTTAAAACTAATATATAACATCCACTTTTAAAGTGACTAGAAAATAAGCATCTATTCTTCATATAAAATTATATCTACATTACAAGTAAAATTAAGAGTGTATACTGCATAAAATGATGCAATGATTGTCATCAATTTAGAATCTATTACATTTTTGATACTTGCACATATGGGGTCATCGAAAAAGCTATCCACGATTCAAATTCTACATAGTTGAACAAGAAATGAAAAAATTATTTTTCTTTTATTAAAACAAATCAAGTGATATTTTGGGAACTTAAGGTGATGCTATCATAAAATAATGATTTGCCTCTTTTTAATTTTTTTCCCTTATAGGATTAGTTAAAAACATAGTCCTTACATCATTTAAGTAAAAGGCCTCATGCTGTCTGTAATTTCTAATATAATCAACATACTTAAGAGATAGATCAGCATTTAGATATGAACTCAGTTTATATTGAAATGTACTAATTATTGTTAAAAATTTCATTATTTTGTGTTTATATTATATCAAAATAAAAGTGTCAAGCTCAATTCATACTTTAATATTAAAATAAAGGATGCTTTATCGATGACCCTAAAGAGATTCACTGTAGCAAAAAAAAGTTACAAAAATTTCCATTAGATTATGAGTATAAAAAAATATAAAGCTGAGAATAACACCATAACATATATATATATATCTAATCACATGCATAAAACAATCTTTTCCTAAACTAAAATTCTTACGATAAAGTCTACTTCATTTGTAAAAGAAAATAAATGAATATTAAATACAAAGCAGTGCATGAATCTCCACATAATTTGCTTTTACTATCAGCAACATGTTATATGTAGCTTTTATAAATATCTATGAAGAAACTGTATTTTCAGCACCCAAATTAAATCATTTCAAAAAGGTGCAATATAGATTTATGCACAATAAGAATTGTAGAATCTTTACTAATCTATTTAAAACTATAAACTATCATACTTTTTTTATGAAATGTAACTGCTCTACTCAAACTATAATGTTATATAAACTTTACAGGACGTTTTGCTTATGAACAATAGAAGTTTTAAAAAATATGCAAAATTAAAAAAAAAAAAAAAAAAACAATATTTAATATTCCGAGAAATATTGACTTATAAAAAATTATTAAAACCATTTTTTATGTACACAAAATACATAAGCTTTTAAAAGACAAAATGAGTTCTTTAAAACAAAGATGATAGCTAATTATATTTGTGTACAGGTACTTAACTACGGTTTTAGTTTTAGATTGATTAATTACTTTCATTTGTTTTTATAGAGGAGAAAGGAATAACCAAAATATAGCCTAAACTTGGACAAGTATGGGTTAAAGCTTTTCATTTTTAATGCTTTTTAATTTTGCCAAAATGAAAAATATTTGAAAATACCATACAATTATACATAAATTATTTCATTGATATCTTAATATTTTTTTTTAACAGACCAATACATTCAATTTTATACAGTCCTTTTTAATTTTATTTTTATTTACGCTGATACTTTAAACAAACAAATTATTCAGCAATCATTTGTAGAAGAATGATTGCTTAATTATCTCATATTTTAATAAGAAAATGCTCAGTTTAAATAAAAAAATTCAGAATTTCAATAATTAATTTTATTTCAATTTCCAAAGCATTTTAATTACTTCGTCAAATAAATCTAAAAAGTAAAAGTAAAAGATGCACCAGCTTTTAAATAATTTTAATTAAATAAATCAAAACTACATTAATTATTAATATTTATATGAAAATAAAACAAACTTTTATTTTGTGTATGCCCGAGATGTTCAAAAATTCATTCATCTACTTTTATTCAAATGATTTTCTGATTAATTGTGATCAAGTTATATTTATATAACACTCATGCTAATTAAAATGTAAATATTTTGAGCAATTTAAATAAAGGCAGTATTAGTTGTTTAGTATTAAAGAAAAAATAACTTTTTAATTTCAAGGAACTTCTGTATAATACTGATAAACTAAAAAAAATGAATAAAACATTGAAAATAATATTCATAACTAGAAAAGTTAGATTATTTAACAATCACTCATTGTAAATGGCACATAATGAAGCTCAAAAAAAAAATAATAATAATAATAATAATAATCCACTAATTAAAATATACAAATAACATTTATAAACAAATTTAATATCAGTCTTTAAAAGAATGACTGAAAAACATCATGAGATTATTATCTTTTCATAATGAAGTTAAAAATAAAGTAGTGGATCACAAAACAAGCATGATTCCCAAAGGGAGACACAATATATTGATTAAAAAAACTCTAATAAAATAAAATTTGAGTTCTTTGGACCAAAAAAGAATTAATTCTTGTCTTTCACAACATACTTATGAGAGGGTAATTTTATCGCTTTAAATTTCATGAACTAACAGCTCAAAACTAAATATCTCATAAAATTATAAATATTTTTCTAACAAATTTAAAAAATGCTCTTAGCAAATGTATAACACAGAAAGAAATCAATTATTTGTTAATTTATTTAGCCACATTTTAATACACATTGGCAAATTGAAAATAATGAAGCTAATTTTTGGCAGTCAAAAACCAGATATTTATATATTGCTCAAAGAAAATAAATGTTAAAGCTTTTGGAATATAAAAGTTATGAAATTAATGAATATGAAAAAATATTGAGTTATGAAATAAAGTGGTTAGTAATAAGCATAGGATACCTATCAGTAATTTCTCACAGTAGGGCTTTGAAGTATAACAACTTCTCTTTAATCCGCACATTTGAATCCACAAATGTACCAGATTAGCAATTTTGCCAACATAATTTTAAGGGGAGATATCAAAGATATTCGCTAAATAAAAATTTAAATGATTAAGACAAAATATTAAACAAGAAACTGAATTGAAGCCAAAACTATCACTTACTAAACACTGGGAAAAAAATGCAAGCAGCAGCTACCATCTGGTGGTAAGGTCAACAAACCCTCCAAATTCATACAAAAAAAAAAGTATCAAAGTGAAGGTGAACCATCGAATGCTGTATTAAAAAGAAGTTACAGTAAAATATTTAAGAACCACTAAAATTAAAATATTCAAAAAAAGATTTACTCAATTGGCACCTTTTATTTGAATACAAAGGTAATAAGTTTTGATTCTTAAACGAATAAAAAAACCCTAGCATATTTAAAAATTGGGCAGTTTATTTTTTAAAATTTAATCTCTTTTATTTATAACATTTGTACTTTGTTTATAATAATAAACTGAAGTTGCAAATTTAATAAAGAAATTTGCTGTTCCAGATATTTCCAAACAAGACTAGACCTGAGAATAATAAAAATCCCCTTCATTACTAACATTCATATATTGAAAAAGCTTTAAGTAATTACATTATTAGAAAACAGATGTAAAACACAAATGGAATCCAACTTCACATTTTTAATGAATATATTACAAAAAATAATGAAAAATTGTTTTTAAAAATATCTGCTTAGTTTTTTAAGTAATAACAATGAATTAAATGATTTAAATATAAAAAATGACCAGATCAACACAATTAATGAGCTGTTCAAATCTAATGAATGAAAATTAATTTGAGTAACCTCACAGTGAAAAACAAATCATAAAATCATTCATTTAACTTAAGTGTTAAAATAAAATGATTAAAAAATTATATCAGAATAATCTATTTTTTTTCCTTGCAAAAAAAAAGTATAATGAAATAATACATTTTATTCATAATAAATCAAAATTATATAAAAATACATTGCATAACTAAACTAAGTTACATAAAAACAAGGTAAAGATTTTGACCATTAGAGAACTAGTAATAAAATATATAATAACTACAAATGTAATGAAAATCTAAATAGTTTCTATATAAATTGAAATAATATAATAAAATAATTCATACTTAAGCAGAATACATAAACAGATACAGAATGCAACAAATAAGAAAAATATAAGATACAACATTGTTTGTTCACATATAAAATTTCAACAAAAAAAAAAAGTTCAACGATAAAAAAACAAAAAGAAACATATATATGAAATTCATAAAGAAGTAAATAAAACAAAAATGTTCATTCACTACTGAATTAGCATTCAAAATATAAATGGACATATAGAAAGGAAAATATGTAAATTCCACAATACTGGCTTTAAACAAAATGTGCGATATTTTTAAATGGCAAAATATTATATGAAAATTTCTTAAAATTTGTTTTAAATATTCATTCACAACTAAATTTTAATCTATAATAAATAGTAAAATAATTTTGTTCGACTCTAAAAAAAAATTTAGAACTTAATGAAAATCACACAACAGTTAAGTTTTTCTTCAGGTTACTCATTCCTTCTGTTTATACATTAAAAATATTTTTAAAAATTTATCAAATAAATCATTGAAATAAATATATCTCTATTTCATTTTTTTTTTTTTTCGTTGTGTGTTTCATTTTTTAAAAATCATGCTTTTTATATATACTTTTAATATAGAAAATAAAAAATTGGAAAATATGTTTTGTACTTAATACAGTAACCTCTTTTAATCTGGCACATTTGAGACCACAGTTGTGCCAAATAAAAGATTTTGGTGGATTATTGAACATCAATATATTTTAAAGAAAGATATCAAAAATAAAGAACTCTAAATAAACATTTAAATGAATAAAACATGTCCCTAATAAACACTGTACTGAAACCCAAAACTGGCAATTACAATAAACTAGGCAAAAATGTGAGGGGCATTGTGTCGACTTGTGACAGTCAACAAACATGCAAATCCATACAAAAGCGAAGGCTCGATTGGTGCCAGATCATATAATGCACCAAACTATCAAATGTCAAATTAAAAAGAGATTACTGTAAATGTTAAATGAAATATATTATGTTATTAGATTTTAATTTATATTTTAAAAGTACCTGCTTAGACAATCAACTATTTGCACCATACAACCAAATTTGGCTTAGCACTAAAAGTTTCTCCAAATTTGATGAAATTAACCAAAAATTATAGTTATAAAATAAATAAAAAAAAAAAAAAAAGGCATGTGCATTTAAAATAGACAGATCTATCACTGGCCTATAGAGCTTAGTTTATCGTGTGTTCATAATAAAAATATGTACAAATGTATATATAAAATCGCATTGTAAAAAGCTTTTAAAGTTATGTGAAATTAATCAGAGAGCATTCAATTACCATATTATATACAGAAAAATAGAGGCAAAAATAAAATATAGCTTCTTGAATAAAGTTTCAGTACACTTCAGGTGCATAAAAAGAGGTATTCTTCTTGTATCTCATTATTTAGTTGCGACCATTTTATTCACAACCTAAAAATATATATATATATATATATATAAATGTAAAACAAACATCATATTTAGCCAATTTAATTGGCAATATATTTAGAATTAAAAAAAAAAAAATACACTTATTCAATGTTTTTTTTTGTTTCATTAGTTATTTCCAAATGAAATATACAAGTAGTAAAATATGAAACAAGAAATTTATTAATATATCAAATCATTACATTTTAAAATATTTTTTATCCTTAAAATTAAAATTTTATTTAAATAAATAAAAGTACTTAATAATTTCATAAACCATTTCAAAATTAGAATAAGAAAGAAATGGGTGGTTTAAATTATATAATGTTTTAAGTTTTTAAGGAGAATATTTAATGCTACAACACTGGGTGTCCCTAAATTCATGAGCAGTGTGAGGCTTTACCTTTAAAAAAATGTAAAATGCACATGAAACATTTTTGTATAGCAATGTAGAGTCAGAAAATGAAAAGTATAGGTGGAGAAACAAGAAATGCAGTGGAAATAAAATTGCATAATAATTACAGTAAGTGTTCAAAAGGCCACCACCAACATCGATATAGGCCTGGTAGTGTTTAACAAGTGATTGGTAAGAGATATATTTAAGGTGCAAGGTATTAATTGGTATATTTTAAAGATGCCAGGTGTTTCACACAGTTTCAACATCAACTGAAGGTTTTTGCAATGAGGTCCTTATCAGATTCAATTGTCTTATAGATAAGCGCTCTGAGGTGTCCCCATAAGAAAAATCAATACTTGATAAATATAGGGTGAACATGCTGATCAAGCAACTTGTCTACTTCTTCAATCCATCGAAAGTCAAATAAATTATTATATAATTCCATACATTAGTGTAGACGGGCTAGATTTCTCATGTGCTGAAACCATATGACATTTTGAACAAATGGAACATTATCCAGTAATTCTGGTTATAACTTACAGAAAAATATGATATGCTGTTGAGTCAATGTGGTAAAAAATATGGGCCAGTACGAAAATAACTTACAATACTCGTCCACACATCTGCAGAGAACTGCTCCTGAAAAACATGTGGGTAGAGGTGGCCTACAAATGCAAATTAAAAGCTCCATCATTGGTTAGGTAGCCTCATCCATGAAAAGTATATTTGCAGAGAAGCTCAGATTATAGCAAAAATCAATAATTTTCCAACCCCCCCTCCATAACTAAATATAACACATGCTTCTTTTTATGTCTATCTTAACTTCCTCTAAGTTTAGATCATAATTCATGGACACCACATATAAGCAAATATCTTATAATATAGTGAAAACATAAAAAAATATGTATACAAGGATTATGAGAAACAAAAAGGACACTTTTCTGACAACTAGTAATCTCATCATCTTTGTAACAGAGAAAATCTAAATCAGTATAACAATTATTAGTCTAGCCTTCTGCAAAGTATTTTTAATTACCTAAAACTTTTATCCTTTAGCATACATCAAAGTATGATGCTAAATGCTGTATTTTGGCTAATTTTACGAAACCTGGTTACTTTTTTGATTAATTTTTTTTTTTTTTTCTATCTCTCATACAAAGTTTTATTGAATTTTTATTCTTAAAAACGTATTTTGAAGTAGCATTTTTAAAAAATTGATTTTTAACCTTTTAGCATATTATAGACAATTAAAGGAATTATTTTTATAAATATTCCTTTTAAGAAATAATTTTTATCATTTTATGTTAAGCATCTTAAAAAAAAAAAAATTTAATTTGAAACACATTAACTTAGCATACTTTTAAACTTTAAAATATATTTTTTATACCTTTGTCAAGTCGACTCCAGTAAGTGCATGGACAGCAGGTGGCAGCTGACTAACTAATCTTGTTACTTCACTGGTAACTTTATCCTCACCACCTAACAAAAATGATTTCATCTGTCTTTGCCAGAGGAGCAGCTATTTCAGCCGCAATCTGGAAAATAAGTTTAATAAGAAATAAGAAAATTACTATTAAGGAAAAGTAAAACATTCACGTATGTGTGTGTACATATATATATATTATACATAAAATCTAAAGATTAGAAACAAAAGCTATTAAAAAAAGTACATAATTAAATGAAATTCAATTAAAATTTTTCTTACAGAAATAAGATAATTGAATTTTTGAGTAGTTTTTGCTTGTTTCATAACTTTACAAATGTGTAAGAATATACTTTTAAATACGAATTTAAGAAATTAAAAAGTTTGGTTGATATAATATAAATAGTATTATCATTGTAAAATTAAAATTATAAAATACATAAAAATCAGATTTTTACATTTTTAAAAAAATTATTTGAATAATGTAGAACTTGTTCACAAACCTATAAGTAAATATAATCTAATAACACATAATAATCAATAAATAATTAATATTAAAATCAGAAAGTTATAATTGCAAGAAGAGTGTTTTCACTCGTATTAGATAGAATGTATGCCCGCATGTCTCTAATATTCTACTAAATTTTCAAAATATAAAATTGACTAGAAATTATATCTGCAAAAACATGGGCATCATCAGATAGTTCCAAACTAAAAATTAACATGTTTTAGTTATTTCATAAAGATCACATTATGGGAAAATTATAGACCATAATAAGCTAACACTCTATGAATACTTTTGAAGAAAATCATATTCTCTATGGTACAACAAAAGCAAGTACAACCTACTACACTTGCCAAAAAAATACAAACTAATATCCTATAAATAAACCCAAAAAATGGTTTTAAAAAATTAGTACATTGATTTCTAACTGGTCATTGCATAATATCTATATACCTTAGGCAATGAATCCAGCACCAAACTCATAACAGCAGCATCACCATATTGTTTATATGCAGCAGCTTTCATTCTCATTTGTTCTGCTTCTGCCTTTCCTACAGCTTCAATGGCATAGGCTTCGGCTGCACCTAACATCTTGATTCTTTCAGCATCAGCCCTAGCAATATCCATTGTTTGAGTCCTGAAAAAATATACATGCATATAGAACGCCCACAATTTAAAAGACAACTAAACTTCTTTTTTAAAATGCAAAAAGAATCCAAACACAAAATATAAAATAATAAATTCAATTAGAGAAATTAAGATTTTCTTAATTGTGGTGACAAATTGGATGGGGGACAACTGAAGAAAGGAGATTTTCTTAGATTAAATCATCGTCATTCCTGGCACAGTCAGTGGTGGATCATGGCTTTTGACAATGTTTGCTCAAAATTTTAATTAATAAAAATCTCTTAAAGATGTTTTATTCATTGACAATGAACCAGAATAAGCCTGCTTAACCAGGTGTATAATTCACTCTCTTTTAACCAAGATTAGTTTTTAAGTACCTATGAAAAATGAAAATGGTGCAGAATAAGACCACACGGAATTTGATAATAAGTCACACAAAAATGCATTTAAGTGCATTACTACACTTTACATTCAAAAAAATATATGAGCTGTTACAGTGGAAACATTAATCTAACAAAAATTAAAATATAAGTAACTACAAAATTTACGTTTTTCACATCAATTTTAAAATTAATAATAAAAATAAATGAGATGATGCTTTCCTTTGAATAAATATAAAAATTTTACCTTTTTCCTTGAGCAATCATCTCAACTCTAAAGGCCTCTGCTTCTGCTGGTAAACGTACTGTAGCACCTAATTCTTTTTCTTTACGAAGAATTTCCTTCTCTTGAATAGCTATTTGTTTCCTTCGTTCGACAACCTCGATTTCGATTTCTTCGCTTCGAATTTTCTGCTTCATTTTAGCAGCTTGAAGTTCGTAGGCTAATTGTGCTTCAGCTTTCTAAATTATTTTTAAACATGAGATGTTATAACAACAATATGCATTTTGTAAAATTTTCCTTATTCATTGATAAAAAAGAATATTAGTCCATTATTACCTTAGTATTAACCTCAGCATCAAAGTTAGATTTTTGGAGTTGAAACATTCGATGAGAATCTTCTACTTTGGTGTTAGCAGCATATTTCACATCCATAGCTGATTTTTCACATTCAGCTTCCTGTAAGAAAACAAGTTCATTAGGAGAAAATAACTAAAGGAAAATATAAAAATGAAAAATTGAATACTAGAACAAAAAATAATCCTTTTGCTTTTGATGATCAACATCATTAATTTTGAAAACAACACATTTTATTTCATTTCATTTAGAGGAAATACAATGCAAAAATTTTGAGTCTTAATAATACATAATTATAACAATTACATTAATATGAATGTTTATTTGTGTGAATATACATTTTTTTTTCTAATTAAACAATTTTAAACTTTTGGTCAGCAAATCACAACATTATAATGATTTCTGATTCTAGTTTTTATGATATTAATAAAAATTGAAGATTTAAATCACTAAACGTGAATTGATATATTAGAACTTACTATAAAGTACATTAATATTACAACAAAAATTAAGTTAAATTTCAAATGATGATGTTAACTTCTAGTAAAGTTAAGTAGTAAATTTTAAATGACTTATAGTAATGACTACTAGTTAAATCCTGAATGACTTACTCTGATACCAGCATCTCTTTCAGCCTGTGCAACTCCCACATCAGCATCTCTTTTGACAGCTGCAGTTCTGGCTTTCCCAAGAGATGCAAGGTATTCTACTTGATCAAAAACGTCCTTGATAGTAAAACTCAAAATCTCTATACCCATTCGACCCACATCTGGAGCAGCTACTTCTCGCACCAATGATGCAAACTGGTCTCGATCTCTATAAACTTCTTCTACTGTCAGTGTACCTGTTTCAAAAAAGTTAGTACATTATTAGTATAACATAACTTAGTTAAAAATTAACATGTTTTTTTGTAAAATACTTGAGCACTCAAGAAATATAACACATTTGTAAAAACAAATAATAATTCACAAAAACTCCTCATTCAAATTCCAATTATTAATAGTGATAATGCAATACAGCTAGTTCCAGTTCATAAAAAACCCTGCAAAAGTAAAGACAAAATTATTGCAATTAATATCCCCAGGACTACATAGTACTTAAGTTAATAAAAATGATAATTAATACCCAAATTCTATTCATCAAATTCAAAATTTAATTATCTTTTTCACAACACAGGTCAACAATAAGCAAAATGTTTTTCATAATTTGGAGGTTATTTTATGCTTTTGCAAGATGAAACCAAAAATCAAATAGTCACAAGATGTGCAATTTTCTCATAAAAAGCAACTTTACTCTATACATGCAAACCACCTAAATTTTTATTGAAAACAACAAGGTTCCAAGCAATGAGAAAATCAAAGATTCTTATGAGTATTTGATGTTGTTACCAATACTTTTCAATTCTGGGTTAGCTACAAATAATCTGATCAAGGACGCAGATATATTCTAGATGGCGCTACTGTGCTTTTTTAAACTGGTTTGATGTATTTTCTATATCATTCTCTTCCACTTGTGGTTTTTTTATTCTACTTTATGCTCAATAAATGGTAAATAGTGATTGTGTTAACAATAGTGATAGTTTTTTATTATATGTGTGAGGAATTTGTTATCAAGAAACACCAAAGAAACATAACAGAATTTGTGAGAAAGGTGTACATTGAGTATTTCAAGGGAAAGCTCTGAGTAGTCTATAGTATTTTAGTAAATACTAGATAGTGTTGCAGTTTTTTTTTAATAAATTTAAGGGGACAGTTCCAAAGTTTGGACATTCTAATAGTATAGGCTTCCTACGGTATGCAAAAGAATCATGCGTTGCATTAAAAGTAGAGCCTTAAAAAATAATACTTCTACCCCTGCAAATAAAATTGGACCTCATGAAGCAATTTGCAAAAGCGATCTCAGAAACGCAATCTAATTTTTCCCGTTTTTCATATAAATATCACATTTATCTAAACCAATGTTGAAAAAAAAGTGTCTTTGTTGGCAAGAAAAGAAAAGCTGATACAAGATACAAAAAAAGCTGATACAAGACTATAACTTAGAAATTGTTATGAACTTAAAAGAAAAGGATGCTTGAATTGCATTTAAAGAAGTTGTTTTTAAGTTCTTGGAAACAAAAAATTGCCTAATTGCAAAAATATGATGCAAATTATACTGAGAAAATTGAAGAACTCCAGTGTAACAGAGTCTGAAGATTCATTTTCTACAATCACACTTCATTATTTTTCTTGAAAATTTAGAATCAATGTGTAAAGAATAAAGTGAATACTTCCACTAATAAATTGTAATAGAAAAATTATATTAAGGTCATTGGGATGTAAATATGGGAGATTATTACTGATCCCTCCTTCAAAGAAGTCTGCATTACAGAAATAAACCGAAATAGTAAGTACATCTTATTTTCATTTTGTAGACACTTTTCATAACTGATTGGATTTTAGTATTTTAAAAACCAAAAATTAAAGGAGTTTATATAAAAAAAAAAAAAAAACTTTGGGTGGTAGGAGAAAAGCAATTGAATTGGAATGAGAACTCAAACCAATATAAGAAACAACTTAAGTTATAAAAAAAAATATTGAAAAACATTTTTGTTGGCTTGTATAATTAACGTAACCTCTATAATTTGAAATAATAATTAAAAATATGCTAAATGAAAAAGCCTTATTTTAAAAATTTACGATTTTATTAATTCAAGCACTTTGTTATAACACAATTTTTATAAATAAAAAATTTAATGATTGCAAAATTGAAAAAAAAAAAAAATGAGTCAATAATGTGATAGCCCAATTACCTAAAATGGCTCGAAGATGGCCTTCCAATGTCTGTAAAATTACAGATTCAATATGCGATGTTTTTTTGCCAAGAAACTGCTCTGCAGCAGTTGACAAAAATTCCTTTTCAGTCATCACTTTGCACTGGGCCACTCCTGTAACTGTTAGGGGCACACCTTGGGCCGTTTCTACATGCTCACATCTAGGAGTTAATGTCATCACCTCTAAAGATAATCTAAAAAAAAAAAAAATTTAAGATAATGTTCGAAGTAGTTAAATTAATTATACATGACTTCTAAAAGAAGGCCCATCTGATGTTAAAAGAAATTTAAATTTGTTTTTAATGTACACTATAACATTTATAGATTAGATTAGATTGTAAATTATATAAAAATATTCAAATAAATATTTGATCAATGGATGCACACACAGGAATTATAAATGTTTTAATAATAAAATTTAAAAAAATTTTACATGGATATTTTAATTATATCAAAAGCAAATTTTGTATGTAAAATTACATGTATGCTGCCTGTTAAGTATCTGCACATATGCAATAAGTATTCAAATTTTAATTTAAATTTAAAAAAATTATTCTAATATAGAAGTTATTTCATTTAAGATTAAAAGTCATTCAATTTATTTACAGGATCCATAAAAGAGAATTTTGAAAAACAAAAATTTTTTCAGAAAAATTACTGCTACTCATATTACATTTAAATGTAATATTAGTAGCAGTATTTAGTTTTAATTAAAATTTTAATTAATATATAGACAATGATTAACTAAAGCATTAATTTAACTATTATTATCAAAAATCACACAAAAATGAAATTTTCAAAATGTATAATATTTTTATTTTTATTAGGTTTAAGTGCATTAAATTTATGCTGTTTTATTTCATTAAATATGAAAATGTATGAAAAATATTTAATTTCATTAAATTAAATATTTTGATGTTATTTTAATGGTACTTTAAAAACACAGAATACACATAAATAGAAAATCATAGGAAATTTCAGATAGCAAAAATTTATGCAAACTCAAACAAAATTAATGATAATTAAAATCATACTTTTTATGGATGGGCAATGAAAATATATTATATAAATATGGAATTAAAAGTTGATACATAAAAAATACAAAAAAAAAAAATCACATATCTCTAAAAAAAAGATTACTCTCTCTTAATTCATCAGTGTTTAAAATGGTGTAAATTATAAAATTCAATAAATGTAAATTTCAAAGAGCATTAAATGAATAAAACACAAAATTTATTTTACAAGAATGGATAAAGTAGGGAAATCACTAAATGCAAACACTTTACAGAAAATTTAAATAATAAACAGCACATCTTAATACAGTTTATATTAATATTTAATCATAATTAATTTATATTATATTTCAAAACTTTTAATTAAAAGTATGTTTTTTGTTTTAAAAGTGATACTATAGTGAGTAATATATAAAAAATAACAGAATAAAATATAATTTATGTTTTATAAATTATACCCTTTTATTAATGTTAAAATTTAATACTCTTGTATTAATGCTCATTAAAAGATTAAATTGAAAAAGAAAAAATTTAAACAGCAACTAAAATATTTTCAAATAACAATGGTAGAAAAACTTGGTTGCAAGAATTTCCGACATTAAAAGAAATACCATCAATTACTAAAGAGAAACAGAGGAGCTTTAAAATAATTCTTTTTTACAACATTTTCTAAAATGAGGTTGATGTTTTCTATAAATATAAGAAAACTTACCTCTGAACATCAGTGACTAACCACCATGCCCAAGCCCATCCGCCAACAACAGTACGCTTATCAGCAGATCCACAACATCCTCCTATTATCAAACATTTTTATGTAACATGTGCATTATAATAAAAAATAGAAATAATAAAAAAAAAAAATATATATGAAACAAATTATTCAAGAACAAAAAATAAACAAATTAGATTGATAGAAACTAGAAATGTCATATTTACTAAAGAATTTACAAATATATAAAGTTAATAGTTCACCTGAGCCATTTGACTAATTACAGTTATTATATTTGTGTCTTTTATAATAACTTAAGCCTTTTGTAATTATAGTAACATGACTTTCATTAATTTGTAAAAACGACACAACACTTTGAAAAAAATATGTTTAAAATTTAGTCAATTCATATGTTTTGCTATTACTGCTAACTTGGCACTGAGGGTGAAGAGGCATACCAAATCAAAGAATCCCCCTTCCTATATATGTCTATACATTTTCAAGGCTTCAGGAAAAAAAATTATTTTCCTTATTGATTCCCAGTCTGCAATTTGTACTTTCGTAAATAGAAAGTATCCCCCCCTCTTCCGAAGAAGTTCTTCATAAAAAAAACAATTAGTTAACTTATCGAAAATACGAGGAAAATTGTTCTCCAATGGATCCCAAGTCATGTTAGGATTCCTGGCAATGAAGAGATGGGTGCACTTACAAAGTCAGTTTTTTTTTCATTACAACACCTCCCCTCCCCCTTAAAGAAACTGTAAATCATTGATCAAGACCAAATTTAAGGATATAAGAAAACTCCGTTATATAATATTGCTCCTGGGAAAAGTTGGGGAGTGTCTTAGAGATAAGAATAGGATTCCTTCCTTCCGAGGAGGATCGAAGTCGCCCGTTTTCCTACTTTGATGGGCCACAATTACCTCCAGCACCATTTCAATAAAATTGATGTAAAAACTTCTGCCCTCTCAGTGGGGATGATTCTATGGATGGATGGCATCTCCTAAATTGTCCCAAATTAAAGAATGTTTATACTGGAGATGCTTCTCATTTTAGTCTTTTGCACTTATATTGGACAGCAAGACAGCATATGGCATATTGGCCCAGGACAGGGAAAAAAATCATTTTCAAGGCAAAGGGCACTAAATAAATCTGATGATAGACTTCTCTTAAGCTTAAATTATAGATGGTGGTGGAAAGGGCAAATCATTCTTAATAATTAATATTGGAATTATTAATTGTTTCTGAAAACAAATAGGTTTAACTAAAAAAAAGTATGCAGAATTAAAGAGGTTAATACAATATGTTAAAAAATAAATTATATTTTCAATAAAAAAAATCCTTTAAAAAAGACACCACTAATTTAATTTATATGAAACAAAAAAAGATGTACATAAGTATTTGAAAAACAGTAATAAATAGAAAAAGAAAAATTCAGAAATATTATGTTACCTATAGTTAATAAACTAATAAGCATTATTTTAAAATATTACAACCTATCTTAAAAAGCATAACAAATTTATTAAAAACCATTTTTAAAAATGGAAAGTATTTTCATAAAATTAGCAGATAAATCTATAAATATTTTATAATAATATTAAATTTTAGGACTTTCTAAACAAAACTAAATGTTTAAGAAACAATGAAATTAAAAAGTTGCATCATAGGTTGAAATCTTGCATCTTGCAAAGGTTAAAAAAAAAAAAAAAAATCATCAACATTGCAAATGCTATAAATTATATATATTTACTGTCACGTTTCAGAAAACTACATTTAACACAACATCAAACCCGAACGTTCTGATGTACTAAAAAACAATCATACATCTGAAACTTTGCAGGAAATTGAAATAAATATGTTGAAATTGTATTTTATTTCCACTATTACAAAAAATTACTAACCTGATACAACAAGAGCCTCATTTGGTCCAACTGTGTAGATGTTACCCATTTTAGAATAAGGAAAGGCACTTCTGTAAGGCTTTATTCGAAATTATAAGTTGTTTTCGAAAATCAGTAGATGGACAAATTACAAAATATACTTTAAAATCGTGATTAATTCAGTATTCTATATTTAAATGGCAGCAATGTAATGTAAATACTTCAACTACAAATGGTGTCCATTTTATATTACAAGATTCGAAGTATAAAAAGCTTTATCTGTACTATTAGAAAGTTAGAAACAGAATAGGATAAAACAAATATCCTAAGAAAATTTCAATTTCGAAACATGATACAAGGTTGCAATCGGGGAACAACACCTCTCCTTTCCAAACACAATTATTTCATTTCAGTTCAGAAATGATCAATCTATATATAAGTTTAGAATTGAATCGTATTAAATCAAAAAATATTTTTGAAATTTTATCAAACAATCGTCGTTGGAAACAATGTTGTATTAGTTTGTGTAAGTTTGCATAAGTAAGTTTCTTCCCCCTGTCGCTTTTCAGATAGTTTACTTCAACGCATACTCTTTTCCTCTCTGTAAGATTTACTACATAAACAAACTGACACTAACAGTTCGATCATCTCCAACGCACTTTTTTTTCCCTTTGACCTTGGCTCCTAAATGACGTTATATTTTATTTCAATAGACTACAATTTGGTTTTTTTTGTTTGTTTGTTTTTTTTTTTCTCCCTACTGGCTTCTCTCTTTTGAGTTATTCGGTCATTGTAGTTGATTTTATTTTCTTGTATACACTCCCTTGTTGTTTGAATTATATTTTTTTGTTTTATCCCCACTCTTTACTGTGCCCTTTACTGATCACAAATTTCATGTTACATTTTCATCGCCAATATTTTACATTTTTCTTTTTTCTTTCTTTTTTTCTCAATGCATACGATTACTATTATCAGTTCATCCTGACTTTTCTTTCCTACTTCTATCACATATCATTGAGTAGATGAAAGCTTCGCGTTCAGGCACTCGACCTCTTTTTTTCAACTTTTTAGTAGTAATAGTTAAGTTATATAAGTTTGCCATTAATTTATGTCCTACCCCGTAAAAAGAAAATATCTCCTGTCTAGATATCTGCTAGGCCTATCATGAGGTTGTTGCGCCACTGATGATGATGATGATTAATTTATAATAGCATAATAATAGCGTTACTGATATTGTTCATCTTTAAGAAAATTTGAATTAAAGTTCTTCATCCTGTAAGAAAGACTATTAAAATTCTAGAATAATTGGGAATGCCAAAATTAGAAGTAGCGTTTTAACTGATTCCATACGATAGACTAGTATCACAACTTAAAGCTGGATTACCACCAGATACTGAGATCGCACGTCGCATGAAGGTAGCCAATCAGAACAGAGTTTTGGAAGAAAATCACACTTCTGATTAGCTAAAATTTAGAGACTCGCGATCTTAATATCAGGTAGAAATCCAGCTTAAAAGAAACCGAGATTTTGCTTTTATACACTTCAACATGAATTTTTTTAGAATTATTATTCCTATAGACGATAGTCATTCTATAATAAATTTTTGAATTTTTTTCTCCTCATTTATTAAACTAAAGCAATAATTTTAAAATTTAATTTTTGCACTTTTTTCCTTTCACATCTCATCCCTACCTCGCGTTTTATTTTAATTTTACTTATTTATTTATTATTAATAATAGTTTTGCTGAATATTTCATTATTTCAGTATGCAAAGCAAATTTTTGTAATTATGAAATTGTGAATTTACTTATTAGCAATGATATTTAATAATTATTTATTAGCTTTAATAATACTTGAATATTTTTTCGTTAAATATGTTCAATAAATTGAATATTCATAAATAAACTAAGAAACCGATAAAGTAAAATTCAATTATTAAATGAAATAAATTCATTATTCTAATATTTGGAAATATTTTGCACATCAAAAGGTAATTAGAGGTAATAAATATATTCATTGAGATTTTTATAAAATATATTTTCATTTTTTATAACAATTAAAATTTTATTTTTATATTTTAAATAAATGATTACCAAAACAAAAAACTTTTGAAACTGCATTCTGCTTATAGCATTCATTAAATATGTCTTATTATAATATATTCATAACTAGGCACAATATAATAGTACAAAATATTAGACAATATTAAAGCAGATTACTGGAATAATTTTTTATTAAAAATAGAAATGCTTCGAAATAAAAAAAAAAAAAAAAAAAGTTTACAAACTGATATAAAACTACAATTCATAAATAAATCTATCACAAATACTGTATTTTCGAAAATAATTTACTTACGTATCTAACAAAAAATTAAATAGTAACTTGGAAAATTTTTTTAATCATCCTAAAAGTATCCCCAAAGACCGAGTTTGCACGAATTTTTAGTTCTTTTAAATCTCTGATTTGCCAGTTAAAAAATATCTGATGGATATTAAAGTTTTTTTTTTTCTTTCTAATGCAGCTGGCAAACAGTTAGCTTGGTCTTGGATGCCTTAAGGCAAGCGCTGCACAGACGTTACTCACTTTGCATTACCCAGGAGGGGGCGTGTAACTTGAAGATAAGCCACGGACGTGGAGTAACAATGCCCCCGCAACGCTCTACCATCATATTATACCGGGACCAACGGTTTAAAGTGGATTCGAACCACTACAAACATCCATGGCACCACCGGGACTCGAACCCTAGCCACTCGGCCATTCAGTCCCTATGGATATTAAAGTATAAATATTATTAAAACTAGAAGTTATTTTTCAACGAATATTTATTTGAAATATGCTAACATAAAAGGATACCAGTAATGTTTTTAATATTAAATATATAACATCCATGCCACAACCAGGATTCGAACCTGAGGACGGGGGAATCAAAGAACAGAGTGCTAGCCAATTGGCCATCAGGACGCTACGGCGATGAGAGGAATAGAAAAGTGAAGGAAGTTGCAAAACAATTTAGCTTGTCTTCATTCTACCATCTTACAATCATTTAATCAAGGGGCGTGATGTCCGAGTGGCTAGCGTTCTTGGTGCTCGGTAACACAAGTTCGAGTCCCTGGAGGGCCACTAATGTTTGTAGTGGTTCAGAATCCATTTTAAGCCGTAGGTCCCCATCTCCTATGACCGTAGAGCGTTACAAAGCCCAATCAGACTTCTCGCCCACATCATTCCCATACTGTAAAGGGGCGACTCAGCTCTAGGCACAGTAATGTGGTGTGGTGTATTAGTAGTAGTATCATTTAACCAACCGAATGATTTGTTTCTTTTACTCTGTGATTAGCACATACCAGCAGTCATCCTATAATATTTTAGTTGAATTTTTGAATCAAAACCCTTAAATCTTTTTTAATTATCAATAACACTAAAATTGATAGTCGTGAAAAAAATAACTATAGTATGCGGTTTTATTTAATAAGTATAGCCTAAGTAATGAATAAGTACATTTTTGATTGTAATTGGTTTGTAGGTTTGGTTTGTCGCTCTACGATCATCTTGTACACAATTTAGGCTGAACAGACCAGGACCTACAGTTTAACGGGGATTCCGAACCACTCACAAACATCCAGCCACCGCCAGGATTCGAACCTGAAGCCTGGGATACCAAAGGCCAGAGTGCTAGCCACTTGGCCACCAGGCCGCGATTGTAATTGGAGGATATCAGTAAAATTATATCAGTAACAACCAGGAGTTCATGTGTAGCTTATTACAATTTATAAATTTCAGTTTCTGTTTAGGATTGGACACAATCAGGGGTTTGGCCATTAAAGCCTTCTTTTTCTTCATTGACTCAACAGCCCCAAGATGGGCCAAAGCCGTCTGCCTACTGGCAGATTTCAAGATAGGAGATGACTTCTTTTTACGGGGTAGGATTGTCTGCCCTTCGAACAAGGCTCTACAGTCATATTAGATCGGGAGTTACTGTTTAAAGTAGATTTCGAACCACTACAAACAACTATGGCATCGCCGGAACTCGAACTCGAAACCTGTGGCACCGAGTTAGTCACTCGGCTATTAGGCCCCATAAAAGCCTTGCTGGAAGTAAAGTTGTGGAGGAGAAAATATGCTTTACTGTTTGTCTTGTTTATTACGTAAGGATTTTTCCTTACATGTAATACATATTTATACCAATTTTTCGAGAAAAAAAAAGACATGCAAAAGACTATTTTTTTTTTCATAAGTATTGTGTAACAGGTTTTCCCAAGTGGATACAATGATAATGGATGTAATGGATGCAAGTTGCACATCTGTGTATTGGTATATCTGCCATATGAGTAGCGAATATTGTCGTCAATATTTGTGGTTGTCACATGTCAAAAGAATTAAATCGAATTAAAAAAAAAAAGTTCTGGGATTGAAATCCCGTACATTCAGTTCAACTAATGGTAACTTTATAAACATACTGCGATGAACAATCACTGCTGAGGTGCGTGTTCATGTATTGTCCTTTCAAATATGACTCCAATTTGCCTTTTCTTTATTTTATTTTTAACACAATAACACCTGACGACAGGCACAATTCACACATAAATCTGTTATACATTTATAACATAATTTCCAAATCGTTTATACCGATTCCAAATGAGGTCTTGCTTCAGTCAATTCCAATCTGATGCATTCCCCCATCGGATAGGGAAGATACACAGCGCCGGATTTTCCTATAGGTTAATTAGGCTTCAGCCTAGGGCCTCGAAATCAAGAGGGGCCTACATTCAAATTGTTAGCAAAATTAAAATTACACAATTCTAAAAACAGTAAACACTAAAGCATTGAATTGAAAATAAGGAGAAATTCTACACATATGACTAATAAACAAACATAAAAATGTATTGGTTAAGATCAACGCGTTCGGCTCATTGGGTCTGTCCGTTTGTATATACTAGATTGCACCAAAGTATAGTTCATACGTTCACTGATTGCTATGGCAAATATTGACGTGCCTTATACCTTATGATAGCTTTTATTGCATATTTTATTTTCGTAGTCAACGATTTTTATTATTTGAATTTTGTTTCTTTGTAAATGTCGTGTGTTATGTTTGATTAGTTATTGTTACAAGTACTAGTGCTGAGAATAAATATCCAAATAAGTGTTCTCGACTTTTTTTTTTTTTATTTATTAACCATGCAAATTTTTATAAAGATTAGTACCAATCACAACATGTTTCATTTAACATATTGATATATATCACAGTAATGGTGTGTATTTCATTATCTCTCATGTAATTTTCAAACTTAAAAATGGGAGTTGAAAGGGCCTCATAAATGGAATAGCCTAGAGCCTCTTTTCATCTAAATCCGGCCCTGAAGATACCCGTCATGATTTCCCTCTTGCATGGATTATTAAATATGCATGACACGAGTTGACACACATGCAATGAGTTTTAATAAATAAAGCTAAATTAGGTTTAGTAGATTAGATGAATTATGCAGCACTTATATAAATAATGAAAATCTAATTACCCGTGACATTTTATGATTATTGCTAAGCATTACAGGGCAGAGAGTGTGGTTTTTAATTAAAAGGGATAAATCAATTAACATTTTTAAGAATCCATCATTAACAATATGAACTATATGATACAAATTAAAATTTACTATACGAAACTTGATTATTTATGAAACATATTTTTCATCATAAAAACGAAATGTACTGAGCAATAATATACAATAATTAATTGTGAGCATTTTTAATAACAAATTGAAAGTAAATTAAGTCGTATATTTTCTTGAGGTGTCTATAAATTGAATTTTTTAACTTTCCCTTTTTATTTATTTATTTATCTTTAAATTAAGCAACTTTAACTAACTTTTCATAAATAGAATTAAAACCATATCCTTTTATCTACAAGTAAGAAATAATTTTATTACTTTTTATCATTGAATCCAGTATTTCCTTTTTAATCACTTATTTTTTTAATCTGATTTAAATTGTAACTATTAAAATGTTGCTTTATTACAACATGAATTTAATCAATTCGTAGCACTTTGCTATTGAGGCATTTATGTAATATGTAATACATGTTTTCCTAGATTATCTGTCCTATTTTAGCATGGGTTAAAAAGTCCATTAAAGAATTATCTAAAAAACATATATTTAATTATTTAAATGACAACTCCACGTTTCAATGAATTGTAGCCAAGTATTTTTTTCAAGGCAAGTATTTTTTAACAAGTCAGGTATTACAGTAATGATATGCTTTTATAATTTATAGAAGATAATTTTATGCAAAAATGTGCAATCAATATACGCGGCAGGCACACATAACATGTAGCACAACCTTATTATAAATAATCTGATGAGTTTAAATTTGAAGAGCAGATTCTTTACAATGCAACACATATGTTTCGTTAAATTGTTGCATCCACGAATTAAATACTAAATGTTTTTGATATAGTAACATATTTTTTTATCAAAAATTAAACGAAACTAAAAGATTTCTGTTAGTTTTCGAATGGCATAAAAGGGATCCAATAATTTATAGATATTCTGAAAATAATTATTTTTTTTAATTATTCAATTAAATTTTTATACCTATTGTTATTGAAGATTTCTGCAGATATTCAATTTCCTCTCTGAAAACAGCTTTTAAATGTCCTTCTTCTTAGTGTATTTCGTTATACTTAGTTATACTTAATACTAAAAGAAAAATATTTGAAAAAAATTTTATTTTACGTAGTACAAAGAAATTCTTTACTTTTTAAGAAGAAATATAAATAATTTATTATAAAAAAAAACCAATCAGTATTCTATTTTAGTGAATTTAATAACTAATATTTTTTACAGAAAATTTTACAGACGAAGGAAATGAATTAAAATCATTCATTAATTAAAGCATAAATAAAAATAAGTCAAAGGAATTTAAGAAAAGCAACAATAAGAAATGCTTGTTTTTGGTTTACCAGTATATATATATATGATAACGATACATCAAATAATAAATAAATTACACACTATTCACATTCAGTCATCAGTTTAACAGGTAGATGAGAGAAAATTCGTAGAAGAATTGTTGGTGGAAAAATTTAATGTATGTCCATTTTATAAAAAGTACGACGCCATTTACAAATTAACATATTCGTAGATTCCAAAAATAAATATCCATTACAAGTTTCATCGATAAAATTTAATTTATTTATTAGGATTCAAAACTGTAAAAATAAATTGACAATCATTTTAAAATAAATACATGATTATAACAGCAATTAATAGCTCGATTATTTGAAAAAAATACACAAACAACTATAATGCACAAAAATAATAATTTAACAAATATTCCAGCATAAATAACGAAAAGTTTTTATATTTGAAAACTAACAATTAATTTTCACATATGAATTGTATTATACCATCTATCTGATATATTCCAATAAACTTCGTAGCTGAGGAGATATGTTAACGCCATGCAGCTTTCCATTCAGTGAACAAAAAGTCAGTAATTTCAAAAACGTTCTTTTTGGCCTTTTCGTATGACGCCTTTCTGAAAAAAAGGATGAAAGAAAATGAAAAAAACGGAAAAATTTCTGTAGAATAATATTCAATAAATTGTACTTTTAGATAATTCAGATATTCACAAAGAATATTCCTTCTTTGCTAATAACTTTTAGTTTGCGAAGAACTTCCAAATAGTTTCATTATACTCTTACATACTAGCAAAAGCGCCCTCCCTTGGCGTTCAGGAAAAATGGTCAGTCGGCCTCGAGACTCTCACCAGAGAGGAAGTCAAGCGCAACCTGCGTTCCCGCTGAGAAACGATTAGTTTATAGTCTCTCATCCCGACAGGAAATATATTTAGCACATCCTGGAGCATTAGTCTTCCTACAGATTCATACTCCTACTACAGAAATATACCAGAGACGAAGAATATTTCTCGCCCCCTGCGCGTAGCCGAGTTTCGGGTTTTGATTTAGAAGTGGAGTCCTTCCACTTTATAACTATTTGTCTTTAAATGTGTTAAATATTGTATGTATATGGTGTTTGCGCGTGTGTAAATAAAACTATGAGTTAACCAACTTGTGCCTCAAGTATTTCAACCCAACCACACCCAGTTACTATCTGGTTTGTTTCTCAACCTGCAATATCTATTTAATTACCAACATAAAATATTACCAATGTGATTGATTGAAGAATTATATTCGTTATAATTCATTTTTTTTCAAACAAGTTTACTGAATCATTTTTTTTTTTTTATTATTTAAGTTATTTTAGTCTTGAATTAGAGAACGGTAAACAATGCTTTATACTCCGTTAGACTATTTTAAATACAAATAATCTAAACGAATCCAAAGCTTAAAAAAAAAAAAAAAGGTCTAACACTTGATGTTTTGCATACGATTAAAAGTGTGCTCATTAAAATATTGTAATTCTCCTCATGGAAAATTGAAATTTTATTGAATGTAAAATCGTAGACATAATTTTGTTAGTTTCGTAAAATTTTTAAGATACATTTTCCGATACCTTGCAGTTTAGACTAACACCAGCAACATAAGTATAAAACAAAAATCACCCAAAGAGTTACTAGTCGTTTCATACCCTTTAGTTTTCGCCAGAATTCTCTCCATCAAGCAAGATACAACAACAAATGTGTTTTCGTCTAATTCGAGATTCAAATCCAGACCCAGCAGCCTTCTCAAAGAGAGCATTCCGTCCAATGTGGCTGTGTCCTGATACAGTTTTCATACAGAATTTGTACTTCCTGAAAAAAAAAGTTCATAATTATTCTGAATGCATAGCTATTGTTGCAAAAATGCATTTTTTTTAAAAAGAATCTTATAATTTTAGCCCGAATGATCTGAGGAATAGAGTGCTGTGTTTTCAAACTAGGCGAAGCCGGCTAGCGAAGCCGAACCAAATTCTCCTTTGTCTAGACTTCCCGTCGGTGCCATGGATGTTTCTTTGTAGTGGTTCGGAATTCACTTTAAACTGTAGGTCCCGGTCTGTTTAGCCAAAAGTGTGCACAAGATGACCGTTGAGCGACAAACCAAACCAAACCAATCTCCTTGTCTAACTCGAGGTTAGCCACATTTTTTTCCTTATCCTGCTTGATCGGGTTGATAGCAACATTTCAGACCAAGTCCATGAACTCATGCGGTCTCATGGAAGGAGGATGAGAGCAGGTTCTGTTATGATGGAGCACGCGTAGTTAGATTGTCACTCTACGGTAATTTGTACACACTTTAAGGTAATTAGATAGGTACCTACAGTTTACAGTGGAATCCGAACCACTCATAAATAACTACGCCGCTGCCAGGATTCGAACCTGAAGCCTGTGGTACCAACGGTCAAAGCGCTAGCCCAGGGGTCGGCAACCTGCGGCTCGCGAGCCACATGCGGCCCTTTGGATGTGAAGCTGCGGCTCTTTAGTTCCATACGCAAATATTATTTATTTTATCAAAAAAAAAAAAAACCATTTAAAAATCGTTCTGAATCGATTAACGAGGATTAGGCACCGATTTTATCTCTTAGTCACTTGTACTCGCTTTTCACCACACCCCCCCCCCGTGACACGCGTCGTCACTGTCGTCAGTCCATCGGAAGCTTTTGAATGACGCCGCCGTCGGATGTTTCTATATAGGTTTTAATTCGCTTTCGACGCAAGACAATTTGGCGTCGTCATCAGTGCTTTGGCCGTGACGTATAGTTTGTTGTTTCAAGTAAAAGAGTTGGAAGCGAATTATCTTCTCAAAGTTATGTGTGTACATGTATATATATAAAAATAATAAAAAACGAAGTAAAAGGTAGGCAACATAATAAGTATTATATATTTTTAAAATACATATTATACATATTTTTTTCAAATAAGATACCTAACTACTTTTTTGAAGTCAATTAGAATTGTCAAAAAAGAAACAAAGTACTACTGTAAGTGTTTTTATTAAAATAGATATTTAATAAATTACCTATTTTATTATTTATCTATTTTATAGCTTTCATTATTTAAAAATTAGCGTTAAAGTAATAATTATAAGCGTAAGTACCTATAAATTGTTAATTAATAAACCTATTTTCGAACTTTGAGGATCAAAGTAGGTAGGTATTTGCAGTTTTAGACTGTTTATATGTTTGGCAATTTTCATTGATTTCAACATAGCTGGGCATAACACCTTTACTCGTAAACTAAGTATCTAATATTTGCCAAAATTAAAAAAAAAAAAAAAAAAAAAAACTAAAATTTGCAAACTGCGCAGTGATAAACACGTTCTGACAAGTCCATTCGTGCCAGCCGGCGATCACCGCACACGGGAGGCGACAACAGATACGACAAAACTATGTACTTATAGTCAATCAGTATGTGAGAGAGTGAGACAAACAGTGTTTCGTATCTAAATTATTTATGAACTGAAGAAGAGCATCGAGAATTCAATCGGGATTGGACGGAGTCGTCCGCTTTCATATGCAACTCAGATGGCCTTGCCACGAAAAACTCGACTGGCCTTCCGAAAACATACTCAATTTGCTAGTAAATATCCAGCTGGCGAAGAACGAAAAAAAGCTGTCGACGAGCTCCAAAAACAAAAACAGCAATTAGTTCCATGTTAAGTAACTTCACAGATGGTGAGTATGTCAAAGATTGCTTCATACGTGCATCTGAAGAACTGTTTCGGGATTTCAAAAACAAACTAGAAATCTTGAAAAAAAATCAAAGATTTACCATTATCCGCTTAAACAGTACAAGATAGAATAGCTAAAATGTCTTCAAATGTAACATATTTGCAGGTGGAAGATATTCAACTTTCTTCTGCCTTATCACTTGATAGGCTTTTAGACACGGCACAAGTTGTCCTTTTCGTCAGGTATATGTCTTCCTAACGTCCTAAAGAAGAACTTCTAGGTTTGCTACCGCTCTCGGGACAAACTAGAGGGAAAGATATAGTGAAAGCCGTGCAAAAATGCCTTGAAGACATTAAGATCGATTTAAATGAAATCGTTTCAATAGCAACTGATGGAGCCAGAAGTATGACTGGAAAAAATAAAGGGGCAACAACGATTCTTCAGAGCAAAATAAACCACGAAATTCTTACGTTTCACAGCATAATACACCAAGAAGTGCTTTGTGTCCAAACATTTCCGGCCGAAATAGTTGAGGTCATGAATTTGGTAATCAAGATTGTTAACAGCAACTTGTCTAAAGCATTCTACCATCGTCAGTTTAAAGAATTCTTAAACGAAATGGAGACTCGGTATTTCGACCTCTTTCTTCACAATAAAGTGCGATGGCTTTCCAAAGGTAAGGTGTTGAAACGTTTTGCTTTTGTGCTTGAATGAAATAAATACATTCCTAAATGAAAAAGGCATTAATCACCCTAAATTAGAGAACGACAAATGGTTGCAAAAATTTTACTGTATGGTGGATATCACAGCGAATTTAAATGAGCTGAATTTAAAACTGCAAGGAAAGGGAAACCCAGCCTATGTTTTGGTGGAAGAATTGGTTTGTTTTGAAGAAAAATTAATTCTTTTTGCAGAAAATATTCAGAGCAGTAAATTACTTCATTTTCAATTTCTAAAGCAATATCGCGATAAAACCAGTGCAACTATTGTTATAACTGTGTTGAGGTACTTCAGCACAGTTATAAAAAAAAAAATTAAAGATGAATTTGCTAACAGATTTGAGCAATTCAAAACCAACAAAACCACTCTAGTATTCATAGTAAATCCTCTCAACACAAATAGTAACGAAATCCACATTGAGCCATTTGGAATTAATACTGGATCTCTAGAAATGCAATTGATGGATTTAAAAAATAAAGCTTTGTTGAATGGAAAATTTACAGAGTTGAAAAGCAAGTTGCAAGAGTTGGAGGTCCAGAAATGTATGTACGTAACGCAACAAAAGTGGACAGCTTTAAAAGAAATGCCGCGAGTTAAGGCACTTATATTCGACGCATAGAATAATCTTCCAGGTTGCTACAGTGAGGTGAAGATGTTGGCATTTGGAGTGCTGACTATCTTCGGGCCTACATATTCGTGCGAGCAAGCGTTTTCTTGCATGAACTCATGCAACTAATAAATGAAAATTTAGAGTCGTGTTTGAAACCTAAAACAACAAGTTATGAGCCAAATTTTCTAAAAAAACTTTTTCCAAACTTTCTAAAACCATGCAAAGCCAACGCTCCCATAGAATTTGTTTGCTCAAGTGTATGTTATTGTTTTTTATTTTAAGTAAAGTTACATTGTTTAGTAAAGTTTAAATTTTCTACTTGAATAACCATGCAAAGCCATCACTCCCATTGAATTTGTTTGCTCAATTGTTTGTTATTGAAGTACACGTTAGTGTTGTAAGTAAATGTTTAAATGTTTTAATTTCTACTTAAATAATAAGTAATTATCTAATAATGCCATATATATATCTAATTTGTTGTGAAAAACATTACTTATATATGAATAAATAGATATTTTTTTCTTATGAATAAATGGATTAGTTTTTTTTTTTTTATCAAGAAAGTTTATTTATGCGAGTACTATTTATTGTTGGCCAGAAAAATTTTGTGGATCTTTAAAAACTTTGAAATTTTGTAAATTGTCATTTTTGGCTCTTCCGACTCAAAAAGGTTGCCGACCCCTGCTCTAGCCTATTGGCCATCAGGCCGCCACCCGTAGGTAGAAGTCTGACTTGGCTTCGCGAAGTTGAAGGAGGAGGGAAGCGCCTACTGGGAGAACTTTTGGGAGAAACCCTTCAGCATTTAAGTATTGTATGGGAGAAAACCGGAAAACTCCCACCAGATAGTCTGACTAATGAGGCAAGATGTTGAACATCCCAAACGTCATCGAGTCTTCTCGTTTTTCTGAAACATTATCTATAAAGCTGTCAGCAAATTGAACCTAAGCCCTAATGCTCACCAGTGGTGCACGGAGTCACTGAGCTACGAGTCAGACGAGGGATTGGCATGTTAAATAACATAAGCTGGAAAAATCTTCCAGTTACAGTCGAGGAATAGGGGGATAAGTAGGCAAACACTCAGACTCCACTTCTGGAGGTGGTTCAAAATTTTGGTGGCAATATGTGAGCTTATTATAGCAATCCTTGCCATGGTTCATCTTTGATAACGCTGAATCTGTTACAAATTTGCCCACATTATTTTTCTCAGTATCTAATGCGATTAAGTCCATTTTTATTTTTAGATTTTCTGATTGATGTAACTTTTAATGGAATAAATGACATTCTTTTAATTATTAAAGGATTTTACTTGTTGCTTTGTTTTATCTACGTCAGAAGAGAGCGTCTTTTATAGTTTCTGAATATCTTATATAATAATTTCAGTAAACATTGTAAATAAATTTGAAATATCTAAACAAAAATAGCTTTAAATAATATATCTGTGTGTGACTAATCCTCAGTGTCCTGCAATGGGGGACGGACACCCCTTAAGTAGTCTACTCATGGATGGAGGAAAAGAGGCAGCTTCTGTCCTGATGGAACACTCGTAGATAGATGTTTGAAGAAGGAGGGTAGTGCCTTTCGAGAGGATTTTAGAGGGAACTACCCACATTTGTGTATCATATGGGAGAAAACCCGAAAAACTGCCACTAGGTAGTCTGGCTAAAAGAGGCAAGATGCTGAACATCACATATGCTATTGAATTTCCTCGTTTTTCTAAAACAGTGTCTAAAACAAAGAAGTCAATAGATTGAACCTCAGCCCTAATGCTCACTAACAACGCACGTTGCCACAGAGATACGAATCGGGCTTAAAATTATTTTTAAAAACATAACGAATTTATTAAAGAATATACCTCTTAAAAAATCAAAGAATATATTAAAGAATATACCTCTTAAAAAATCAAAGAATATATTAAAGAATATACTTCTAAAAAAACATGACAAATTCATTAAAGAATATACCTCTGATAAAATACGTTTTCTGCAAAACATGTGAATTAAGAACAACATGTGAAGAAGTTTTTTATGATGAATAAACTTAAAATTTAAGACAACAGACTATATACTTTTTTTGGTAAAATCAATGAACCCCCAAAAAAAAAAATGTATTAAAAATTAATTCATTTTCTCAATTTTTTATTTTCTGGACTTAACAGCATTTTCTTTTGAGGGAGTCATATAGAGACGTATGACTTCATTAAAATGAGTTGCAAGTCGCAAACTATCTTACTTTTATTTATGTCTTCTATTCATTACAAAAGACATACTATATATTATTATTTATAACATATCATATATTACTCCTATTATTTATATATCCTATGTAATTATTATTTACTGTGTCTTCTAAATGACATTATTTTTCTCTGTAAGCTGGACAAATTTTTTTGGTAGAGTACATTTTTTGTATTCTATCCACCGAGAACATTCTATGTTTGCATTTTTAGGAATTTTCACTTTTAACTGATGACTCACAGAGACTGATATATAATTTTTAATGAGAATCAATTTTGCAATAGTATTTTTAACCTATATGTTTCAAAAACCATATATAGCAATATTGTAGTCTCCTATGTAATTTGATTCATTTATCGTGTCGGTTAACTTATTTCATTTGGATCTATTTTGTTTTTATAATGGAAAAAAAAAAAAAAAAAAAAGGATTCATTTATTTTTTTTGGAAATCAATTTTTGTAATTTTTAGCTTTTATATTTGTGAAAAAAAAGGAGATGAGTTTATAGATGTCTAATTTCCGAAACAGTTATATTTGAAAGTTAAACATTTAGAAATATGGAGCAGGAATTTGATATCGATATAAAGTAATGTCAAATATAATGGTGACCTGAAATATTTACTTTTTTGCTTATTTTTAATATACGTGTTTCCTAACAAATTATGTAATTATTATAACAAGTAATGTTGTGTAAAAACCATAAATATTGCTTATTAAGGGTGCTAGTGAATCTGACTAACACCTATAACATGTAATTAACCTTTAAAAAAGTAAATTACTTGGAGTAATTAGGCATTATTAAGATTACTTGTTAAGGATATTAGTAAATCTGACTAGCTCCCTAACGAGTAATCGATTTACCATTAAAAGTAAATAAAAAAACCTATATGTTTATATAGCTGTTCCATTTCCAGTCATAGAATTCAGAGATTAATGAATTTCTGCTATGTTTTCCCAATTCTCTGAAAATATTCAAATGGGTAGTCTTAATCAGGCTTAATCAGTCTTAATCAGTTAATGCTGCTATTTAACTTTATTTGCTTTGGATACAAGTGCTGTTAGGAGGCTGTCTCCTGATCCGGTTATAACAATATAGTTCGATCAATTGGTAAGTAGCGAAGTGGGGGGGGATTCAAAACAGAATGGTGTAATAGAGAGATAAAGGTACTTATGGAAAGTTAAAAAACCTACTGTAGGTCCCGGTCTAATTTACATAAAAGGTGCACAAAATGACCGTAGAGCGACAAATCAAGCCTCATTTGTGTGGGTATACTGCATAATCCAATAACTGGCAATAGGCAGTAGATGTGTTTTATGTACGTTATCTGGCCAAGGTAATGGCCATCGAGTCTCTTCATTTGTGAAAGCAGTGACATCAATTGATACCACCATTATTCTCATACATGCTAGCTGGACACGTAATATCTGGCCCACGAGTAGGGATATCAACAGATTGAATAGACTTTTATTGTTATTAACGCAATAATCAAATTAAAATACTTACAGAGACCAATATAGTGGATATGCTCTTCCCTTCGCAAAAACTCTCTGTATTTGGATACATAAATTTTTCTTCTTGTTTGTGCCGGTCGACAATGTTTGCAAACGTACATCAAGGGGGTTAATCCTAAAAATACAATAATTAGAAATTCCGAAAGTCATTTTTAATGCTGGACATCTTAACCTTACGTCAATAGCCACTAAAACGTCATATCTGAAGCAGATTCAATACTATCTATGACTACCTCTCGGGGTGGCCGCTGAACTGCACCTCTATTTTGTCATCAATTTGAAACACACTGGCTGTCTAGAAGATCGGCTATCCGAAAAAGCCCTTCCCATAACTGAACCATCATCAGAAAAGTACGTCTGCCACTGAACCACGAGATAGGCTTTTTAAACTTTAATGTGATTATATAGTGCATCTTTAAAAACATTATACCTGTCATAGGAAATAAAAAAGAAAAGAAACTTAATTAGATATAGAAACCTTCTAATGTTGTCATATCAATGGGTAACTCGAACCGAGAAGCAGAAGGGTCCGGTATCACTCTCACGTCTCCATCCTCCTGTGTGATTTTCTAGAAACGAAAACCATTTGTTAAAACAATCTTATCATTTCAGAACCAATAAATGTCGATATAAAAGCAGCTTTTTCTAATGTATATCAAATTATATCTACAAATATTTACGTCCTCTAAGTTGAGGATGATTGTTGATTTTTTTTTTTTTTTTTGACTTACTTGTTTCATTTCTTCAATGAATTTTACTACATCATTCACAAAAAGTTTTGTCTTCAAAATTGAAGTGGGACGCTTTGGCCTTGTCCATCTCTGAAAAGACAGACATTAATATTATTTAAAGTCTAGATTATCTTGGTGGTTAATGAGTTAGACTTTCTAACCGATGTAACTCGACTTGAAGTCTAACAACAGAATTCAAAAGTTAGATGTAATTATATTCAATCTGTAGATTTGAAATTCCTCTATAAATTCACGCTCTTCATCTTTGGAAGTAACTAGAAACTTAGCATTGCTATAAATCAAATGTGAAGAAGGGTAATCATTGCTTAATGAAATCACATAAAAACACTTAATAAATTTTTCCAGTTTAACTCTAAAACCTTTTATATAAATGTGCATAATTCACTTTCAATTCGTCAACTAAAAAAAAAAAAATAATAAATATACAACCGTTGGTCCTTTCTTTTCTTCTTCCTTGGCTTCTACCTTTTGTAATTCTTCAACTTTCGGTTCTCCCTCAGTTGTTCCTTCCGCTTTTGGTGCTTCTTTTACCTCGCCCTCGAGTACTTTTTCTACTTGTTCGCCAGAAACTTCTTCTTTTTCACTCTTTTCTGGCACGTCTTCTAATTTTTGGGGTTCAGGTGAAAGCAAATTGCCCTCTTGTCCTTTTTCTGCTTCTTCCAAATCCTCTCTAATAATAAAGAAACAAAAATATAATATTTTTTTAAATTATCTTTGACAGGTGCTATATAATCCTTTCTTAAATAATTTTGGTTTTTAACAACGCTGTTAAATTACCTAGCATAATGGTCGTGTGTCAACAAATTAGCAGATGTTGGCATATTTCAGATCGGAAAAAAAAAATTCTTTTTGTACAGCCAACTGGGCGATAATCGCCAAATGTGATAACGAATTTCTTGTACTGTAAGCAATACACTTTACTTGGCGCACTTTGGAGAAAAGATTTTTGACGCCAAATCCCAACGGCTTCTATTCTGCGATTTGGTCAACAAATCTGCTATTCTCAATTTATTCATACTGTAAAATCCGAAAACACTTGGATAATTCTTGACAGCGCCAAATTTTTGATTTTAAAAATTACGCCATGGACATACAGTTTAACTATCTATTTAGGATATTTAAGTATGCCAAGTATATTGTGCGCAAGGATTTACAGTAAAATCTCACCAAATATGGGGATTTTCTATCTAATCGCAATGATTTGGCAACATATTTACATTTGGCTGTGAATTGGTGATCCTCTAGAGAGGAACAATGCCTTAAATTTGTTTTTGTTTTTTTTTAGCTATTATTTTTATCAAAAACGATTTTAATATGTTCAGTATATACTTCAATGTGCTTACAAATATTGAACTTCCTAACTGTTTAGTTTTGTTCATTTACATTTGCTTGATTTGTATTTCTCAATGACAAAGACGTTTATTTTTAGTTTCTTCAATTAAGCAAAAATAACTTTAACATACTTTTTATCCTCATCTGTTTTTATTTTTCTTCAGGATCCTCCATTTTCTTTATGATTTGGAGAACTCTTACAAAGAATACCTTAGTATACAAATTTTGAAATTATTAAATCTAAGTAGTTTGTTAAAACTTAGATAACCAGTTACAGTTATTTGTTTAAATGATACAGAATTTTTGTAATTTTCAAGCAAATGCAGTATGTAATAGACTGACAAGTTAAACGTAAAATTGTGATATATTATCACAAAAAAAGTTATTATTTAAAACTGAGAGTTTATTCAGGATTTTGAAAAAGTTTGGATGATGTTAAAGTTGATGCTGTGTTACGGAAACGTCTACAATTTTGGACATACGTTTTCCGATCATGTTCTGGCCATACCACTTTTCAGGTGGTGCAGGCGTTAAAACCTTCCGACAAACATTACCGTAAAGCTTTTTGTGATAATTTGCAAGATCGCAAATTAATGGCAATAATTTACGTTTTTGGGGCAAAAAAAAAATTTCACATGGTGTAATGGAACACCAGCCTGATTCTCCAAAAAAGTTATTGATTTGATTTTGAATAGGGATTTCTTCCGTGATTTTCAATATAGTTGTGTTATACAGTGTTTTTGGTCCATTTTTCTGCTTGGGAAAATCGATTAACCGGTGCATTTACTATGATATGTTATAAGAGTAGTTGTTCCTTTAGTTGGAGGAAGTTGTTACCCCATTGGTATAAAAACGTACGTTAGTACTTGAAAGATAGTCTACCGCATCGCTGGATTGGACGCGCTGGATAAAACTATATGCCATTGCTTTGTTGACTACCGAGATCTCCAGATCTAACCCCTTGTGATTTTTCCCTATCAAGTTTTGTTAAATATAAAGTGTTCATGCCTCCATTTCCCAAGACAGCAAATGAAGTAGTGGATAACTGAAATTCTCGAATCATTAACACAGGGTATTCTATCATAAGTGTCGCAGGAACTGGAATATAGTATAAATATTTATCGTGTCACCCCAGAGCACATAAAAAGACAGAAATTTGGATAACTGTAGTTTTATTTTAAATTTAATTTATCAAAAAGTAAATTTAAAAAATAAAAAAAAAGTAATAAAAGCTTTCACAGTTATTTTTTTTTTTCTGTTGCGGCATGATGGTCAACTGGCTAGCGCTCTGGTCGTTGGTACCGAAGCCGTCAGGTTCGAATCTGGCGGTGGCATGGATGTTTGTTAGTGGTTCGGAATCCACGTTAAATTGTAGGAGCTGGTCTATTTAGCGTAAAGTGTGCACAAAATGACCGTACAGCGATAAACTAAACCAAAGCTTTTTCTATTATGCTATCTGAATTATGGTCTTGAACATTTACCATATATTTTTTATTTTTCTTTAACTTCCGACATAATACAGGGCTACTTTTAAAAATGTTTATATTTATAGTACAAGAATTTTTGTAGAATTTTCTTGTTTAAAAAATCGTACTTGATATACATACGCATTGTAGCAGATGAAAAAATTTAGTAATAAAAGAAAACAAAATTGAATTATTAAACACTTCTCAACAAGTACGCAAAACTGCCAGTTAGTTCAGCAGGGCAAGCTGGTACATTTCCGCTCTATGATGCAACAAACACGTATGTATGTCCGCCAAATTTATGATCCGCCATATGTTATACACAGGTGCAGTGTGATAGAGAATCTGTTAACCACCATTGCGTTTCGAAATTTTTTTTTATAAATTCGACATTAGATATTTATACATTAATTTTTTAATATTTTTTTTATATTTTCTGTTAATTCGATCTTTTTTAAAAAAGGTTTATAAAAATCAACGTGGGTCATTTAAAAAGCCGTTCTTGAATCAGTGTATGATCCGAGGATCAAGATTAGCCACCACTGGTACAGAGGTTACATTAATGCAACTGATAGAAATTCATAGATTCAACAAAAGTTATTTTGCCAAGTGTTTCTACAAATGGACAAGACACAAGACAAGGACATGGCACAAGAGCAACATAGCCCATCTGTTGACTCCTAGAATCCTTTAAATCTCTTTCGACTGAATCAACTCATCTAGTGGGAGACTTTCTGTTCTTCAATTGTTGAGTGCTTTCAATTGCTGAAAAATAACTTTTTAGTTGAATTTAAGGCGTTATACTGAAAATGTCCCAGTCATCTAATACGGGTCCAAGACAGCAATAAAAGTAGTGGAAAACTGAGATGCTTTTATAAATTTTACGCTATTAAGTTACTTACAATCGTTGAAAGTTAAAATATTTACCCTTTGCAATCCGAAGGTGTCCTTGGAGTATTCGGACAACTGTTGATTTCTTTATCCATTTCATTGTCTTCATCATCCCAGTCACACGGGAATTCTGCATCACTCGGTGTTTTGGATACCTAAAGGATGGTCATCACAAAATCACTTGAAAAATTAAGTTACGGAGTTAGATGCAAGATGATGATTCATTATTAGTATTATTAAACAGCAACTACACTCATGTCCATAAATTAAGGATAATGAAGTTCAGGCAAAGAATGAGACAGAAGCAAAACAAATTTGACTTATTTGTAAAGTCTATTTATTAAACAAAAGATAAAGAGCAAAAAAAGATGCTATATGTTTGACATAATTAATAAAAATTGCGATTTTTACTCCCTGGAGCAAATTTCAAAAAGAACCTATTTACAAAAAACAGTATAACATGGTTAGTATGATGGTTAATATGGAGTATGTCTCCTGGACGATGCAATACAGGCCTTACAACGCCTAGGCATGCTGAGTATCAAATTATCAATCTGATCTTGGGGAATGTTACACCACTCATCAAGCAATGCCATCCGAAGTTCCGGTAGACAGGTGGGAGGGGGTTGCCGGGCTACAATTCGTCGGCCAAGCATATCCACACATACTCTATTGGATTCAAGTCCGGTGAGTATGCTGGCCAATCCATACGGGTGATATTCTCCAAGTGAAGGCATTCGTCTACAATGTTTGCACGGCGAGGACGGGCGTTGTCATCGATAAACAGAAATTCAACACCCATCGCGCCCCGAAACAAACGTACATGTTGTTCCAGAATGACATCCCTATAGATATGGCCTGTCATCGTTACACTCTGAACATGCAGGTCAGTTCTGGAACCAAGAGTAATTCCTTCCCAAACGAGCCATCCAGCACCACCGTAACGGTGTCGTTCAATGGTGTTCTCTTGGTGGTAACGGGTACCTGGCGCTCTCCATATGAAAATCCGGCGAGAATCAGACTGCAACTAAACCTGGACTCGTCTGAAAAACATCACACCAGACCACTGTTGCGGTGTCCACAATGCATGCTCTCTACTCCAGGTTAATCGCAGGCGACAGTGAGTTGCGGTAAGTGGAACACATCTGACAGGCCTACGAGCATATAGACCAATGTGCCCTAAGCGTCTGTAGACGGTCTGCCTTGAAACTGTCGTACCGGTAGCTGACGAGAGCTGACGAGACAGGTCTGATGCTGTGCTCCGTCTGTTTCTTTTGGCAGTAACTGCTAAATACAGGTCCTCATTCGGCGTTGTAACTCGGGGGCGACCTGTGCTGTAACATCTACTCACATTACCATCATATTGGAATCGTTGCCAAAGCCTGGAGAGGACACTCTGGGCGATTCCAAGTTCCTCGGATACTTCCAGCTGGGTACGTCCACATTCCAGTCGTCCGATAATTCTACCACGTAAAAAATCATCCAAATGCTTCCTTTGTGCCATAACTATGCGGTTATTGCACTGAAATGCTTTTAAAGTGCTTGTGAACAATTTTACTTCTTTGCCACCACTCCTTATATACCCTCTCTTACACTCTCGTCATTGTGACGTACTATCCGCGCCATCTGGGGTTTCCTGTAATTTGCATATTCTTCTTCAAGATGTGTGTGATAATTCTACAGGTGAAATTTTTTATTTTAGAGTTCAATTTCTGTGTGATTCTGAATTATCCTTAATTTATGGACATGAGTGTATAATATACAAAATTCACAACGCACTACTTAGTTTCGTCAAAAATCAATAATACGCGTGTAAAAAAATATCGAGCAAAAACTGTTAGTTGTACGAAATAACAGGGTAATGCTGTATTTAATTATGTATACACATTTAAACGAACAAAATAACAGGGTAATGATGTTCATTTATGCACATCATTACCCTGTTATTATTTTTTACTTATTCATTAAAAAAGCTACAACAATAATTCCACAGATCTTCTTCCTTGGCCCAACAGCCCCATGGTGGGCCAAGGCCATCTGCCAGATTTCGAGACAGTAGACTTTTTTTTTTTTACGGGATAGGGCTGTCAGCCCTAACAATCATAGTGGACTATTCTACTAATATAGTGTTCGGTTTAAAGTGGATTCCGGACCACTACACGCACCCATTGCAATTCCGGGACATAACGGATAATAACCTGTGGCACCGAGCGCCAGGGCGCTAGTCACTCGGCAATCAAGCCCTGTTTTCACAAGTATATTATAATATTTTGTTGCAATACAATAAATTTAGCGTTAGCGTAATTTACACTTGCAAATAATTTGTGTGTGTGTTTGTGCATGTGCATCGGTGGCATCGTGTCCCATTAACGTATACTACGCATAACCCATCGACGGATGATAAGAATGCTTTTGGAGATAACTGTCCTACATTTGCGCATCACGTGAAAAATAAGTAATAAAATATTACAAAAAGTATATAAAAAGTGCATACAACATCACATATCTTTAATAAGGGTTTTCGTATAATGAGTGATTTATTATTAGTTTCCTTTGTGTAATAATCAAACCTAAAAGCAAATTATTCCTATTTATCTATTTTTAATATCCATACCTGAAATTCAAATATATATTTATATGTATAATATATATTGCTGTTTAATATCGGTAAACCTTGTGTTCTATTTATGGATGTCTTTCACGAACAGCCCATAAGGGACGATGGGCGAAGTCATTACCTATCGGAAGGACTTTTAAGGGTAGATATCCGACATTTGCATTCCATATGGAAGAAACCCTAGAAAAACAGCAGGCACTCTGATTGTCGAAATGAAACACATCCGCTGCCTAAATTACTATGGAATCTCTTCGTTTCTGAAAGCAGTAACGAACGCGGCCACTGGATTCGGACTGGAACATACTTAACACACTAACTGTTCTCATTACTACTAGGTAACAAGTCGAGCCATATTTAGTTATTCAACATATTGGCTTCATATAATGAGAAAGAATTTCACCTGATATTATATTAAAAGACTAAACACAAATTAGTATTTAAAGTGTATATGGTATAAAATTAGATCTTAAAATTTTTAATTACAGAAATTAGTAAAAGAATAATAAGTCTTTTATTTTAATTTAGAAAAATAAAAACTTTTAATACAATGTAAATAAATACAATGTAAAATATTATTCTACAATGTTTATATGTATATATACAATGACAAGTATCATTTTTATGATACTTGCACTACGGAAACATGAATGACACAAGAAATTTTTAAAGGAAAAGTAACACCATAATTGTATTCAGTGGCATTAAGTGCAACTGTTAACATTCAGGTTCTTTCAGTTCACACAAATTCATTCATGCAAATACAATATCGTGTGTAAATACTCGTCCTTAAACTAAAATTGCAGCTCTTTTGAAAATAAAGTTAACAAAAACAGAGACCACAATAATTTTAACGTATTGAATTTGAACAAAAAGATTTTTCTTATAACCTGTGTATATTTAACTTCAAAATAAAAAAATCTTTATGCATGAAGCGCGGGAAAAAAAAAAAAGCCGATTAAAATTAAAAATTTTATTTCATTACATTCTTATAACGTTTGATTGAATTTATTACTACGTTTTTATTTTAATCATGTTGTTGTTGTGACCCTCCTCAGTGTCTGGCAGCGAGGGACGGTCAACCCATGAGTAGTCTACTCCTGGGTGGAGGGAAAGGGTGGCAGCTTCTGCTAGGATAGAGCATCCATAAATAGATGTATGACTTGGTTCTCAATCTGTGTAGAAGGAGGTGAGTACCTTCCGAGAGGATTTTCAGGGGGAACTACCCCGGTGCATATCGTATGGGAAGAACCCCATCAAGTTGTCTGACTAACGAGGCGAAATGTTGAATATCACAAATGCCAAAATGTATCCTCGTGTTTTGTGACAGTGTCTACAACAATGCTGGCAGCGAATTGAACCTCAACCCTAATGTTCAGCCCGACTTTTGACCCAGTGGCAACGTGCACAGTTAGTGTGCAGGAGGGCTGAGTCCAAATCCGCTGGCGGCATGGGTGTAGTAAAGGCTTTCAGAAACTAGGACACCCCATGGTGGTTGTGACAATGAATCTTACATCTATAGTCGGACTGCCAGGGGGTATTTTCTGGTTTTCTCCCATACCAAACGCAAATGTGGGGCAGTTACCCCTAAAAGTCCTCCTGGAAAGCATTGTCCCCCCTTCCGCCGTCAGGGCTGTTCGTGGTATGCACAGGTTCACCCTCACCATTCTAACTGGAAGGAGGCTACATAGCCCTAGGGAGGCAGCTTAAAGAAAGGAAGTCCTAATGCTCACCAGCAGCGCAAATTGCCACTGAGCCACGAGTCGGGCTTACTTTAATCGTTATAATGATAAGTTTATGTACGATATGTAGAATTATTGTTAATTATTTATTATAAAAAGCAAATTATTCAACATTTTATAATTTTTTAATAAAATATATGTTTTTCAACTATTATCGCAGTGTTATACTTCTAACTTTAAAAAGCAAAGTTATATTACCCGAAATATTTACAAACTTTACTGGTTACGGTAATGGTAAGTTGGAATGATAAGTCCTTTTCCAAAGTAGTTACTATAGACCTAATAAAGAATAACCTTTTATTATCTTAAATTTACTTTTATAATCTTCTTCTTCATTGACTCAACAACTCCATGGTGGCCAATGTCGTCTGCCTGCTGGCAGATTTCGAGACAGGATACCTTTTCCTTTTTACGGGGTAGAGCTGTCAGCCCTGCGCCCAATGCTCTTTAGTCATATTAGACTGCGACCTACGGTTTAAAGTGGATTTTGAACCACTACAAACATCCATGGCACAGCAACAACATGCTCCCTACACCTCTTATCGGGTTAAACATAAGTCGAAAACAGAAACCCACCAAATTATAGAAAACAAAAACTTTTATGAAAAAATGACCCATAAAAGATCTTGTTTTCATCTGACCTTCTAAAAATTTGGTTGAAAATTTTTCAACCAAGTTTCATGGCTTCAATATTTTCTAATGTAATTAGTTTTCTGTTGTTTTTAAATATAAATGGCCTATCAACAATTTTAATTAGACAAAATGCTACAACAATGTTAAGAAAATTAGAACATTTTTTATAGCAATATTTGTTTTCTCATGAAAACAAATAGCCATTTAAAAACAAAAAAAAAAAAAAAAAATTGCAATAAAGTTGTACAAAAAATTACTGAAATGAAATAATTATAATAAAAATTATAAATATTTTAGACAGTTTATTTCAACTATTAACAAACTCAGTACAGTTTTTTTTTTTAATTCGGTCTCAAATCTTTAAATCGTTTAGTAAAACGTCTATCATGAATGAATTGCATAGTTGGTTTAGATTTTTAAAAAGTACTACTAAACATAGCCACTGTAATTTCGCAATGGCCGACAAAAATACACAAACTGATAATCCTGTGTAAATAGAGATTACACTCTCTGTGTACTTACTTGAGTAATAGGATTATCTGGATCCATGCTTGCGAATTCCCAGTCGAAAGTTCTGGTTCTATTCTGCAAGTTTCCCAATCGGGCATTTAATACTTTTAGGGCATCCTGGACGTTTCTGTTGATCTGCATAGAAAATTGTATTGGATCATTGATTTCCAAACTCATCAGAGTCTCCACTAATTTTACAATTTTTTTAGTTACTTCATCATACATAGTTAAATATAATGTTCGAATTACTGTAGAATGTGCATTATAATATATTATTATTACTGTATGCGTCACATAACCTTCCCTAAAACTGCCAAGGGACATCGCAGGCACTTAGTAATGTGACAGTAAGATTGCATAAGTTTAGTTCGCAGACCACAAAAAATAATAATAATAAATAAAAAATTTTTTAAAAAATCTAATAGATTCATTTTTTGGAAAGTATGAAAATCATTCGGAATATATGAAAGTAAGAAAATGTTCAAAAAAAAGAAAAAAAAAAAATGGAATTTTTATTAAAACAAAACTTAAAAAGGAATTAAACAAATTAAAAAACAATGACAAACATAAAAGTGTTTACTATTTTAACTCGAGGAATATTCATAAAAATATATATAAATTATTTTTCATCTAATACAATCAAATATTTACAAATAATTTAATACTGTACGAATGGAAAGTTCTAATGAAAACAGACGATTTTTTAACTGATGTAATTACAGAATGCTTAATTTTTTTTTAATGGCAATGTGATTTTTTTTTAATTTATAGTTTTATTTAATTAAAGGAATTTATTATAATTTATCATACTTTTTTTTTTGGTAATGGATCAAATAAAAAAATAATTAAAAGATATTGATCTCTCTGACTTGTAATTTTATTTTATTTACATAATAAATTTTAATTCAGTTGGCAGTTAAGTTATTTTTTACTTCCTTGGTATTTTTTGTGAATATTAAAACAACAGCAACAGACGATTATTTGACGATTTTAAAGCAGATGATTCTTGAAAACGTAATTTAAAATTAAAAAGTAGGGTTTTATTTCATTAATAATAATTAATAATAATTGTTTCATAATTTTAGGCTACACAGTACAAAATAATAACATAATTCAAAGAAAATTATTTTATTTTCAATATTACATTTTTAAGTTTAAGAAAACATACCCACAAACTCTTGTTTATATATAAGCAAAAGTAGACAAATGTGGTGTCAATTATAGAGTTCCTGGGGAGAAATATCCCTTTACCTCCTGTTCCATAATTAATTTAAAAAAAAAACTTTATTGTTTTTTTTTTTTTGTTTTTATACCTTTATGAACTTTTTGTTTCCCACATTACGATATACTGATAAAGCAGTATGTAGTGTATATTAACATATTTAATAATTTAATTAATTCGTATGAAACTAAAATATACGATAGAAAATTGGGAGATAAATGTTTTTTTTTAATTTTCATTTATTAAATATTGCTGTAACTTTATTCTAGCACACTAATTATTTACTAATTTGAAATACTTCAAAGGAAACAAATTATACAATAAGTTATCACTGAAAATAATTGATAATCATGAAGAATACAGTATTTTTAAGGAATAAAGTATCATTATGAACATCGATAAACTTTCTTTTCAGTAATAATATTGCAAAAATTGCTCAATATCAGAATAAATAATATTTCCTTAAACAATGACACGAAAATGTTTTACCACTACCATTTCTACGAAAAATAATTAAGTAAAAGCAATACCTGCGTACAAAACACGTCAGGAGGTATATGAGAGAACATGTCTTGCCTTAGAAACGTGAAACAGAAATCGCGTGTTATTTTAACTCTTATTTCCTGATCGATTCTTTTCGTCTCGAATCCTATTATTTCCCACAATTCGTCCTTCGTTTAGCGGTATAATTTGCTTTGGAAATTTAAGCAATTTATAACTTAAAGCAACGGTTCTGTGAATGGTTTGTAAAAGAAGGCGAAAATAAAAAGTTTACTACTATAATTTTCTGCCCTTAAGTCACTGATTATGCTATTAAAAAAAAAAAAAAAAAAAAAAAAACTTTTAAGGGTGCATTTGCATTGGCAACGCCACGCTAACGCGACATCAACTTTCACTATAAGTAGAGGGGACGTCGCATTATCATGCGGATGTGTTTCATGGTGCGAATTGTGGACTTTGTTCCACAATTGCACTGTGGATTTTCTTTCGTTAAAAATTAATTCCAAATTATAATCGCTTATAAAAATGGAGGGGTTTTACCAAATACTACGCACACAACTTCAGTTTGTGAAAGAAATAACATAAAAAATAAATAAATAAAATGATAAATTTTAGAAAACTATGGATGATGAAAGATAACTTTTTTTTTAGAGTATAACACAATGGAATAGATAAAAATAGCTTGAAATGGAGTAATAATTAAAAATGCCAGGCCAAATTAATAATTGACTTCTACAAATCAAATATCTTATTATTAATTTTTAAATTTAAATCTAATTCAATTCATTTTAATTTTTCTTATTTTGAAATTTTATTTTAAAATTCGAATTAAATTAAATTGGATGGTTCATAATTAAATTGAATTGTATAGTTTAAAATTTTTCAGTATTTCTGCTCCAAAACCAAATTTCCACGCAAACCAAAATCAACGGATGTCACGTCCATTAATCAAAGCATTTATTAAAATAGTTTATCAATTGCTCAAGGCGAAATGAACTTAAGGAGAACTTCACAGAGATTGCAATACGCCGAGAAACACCATCTAGCAAACGTCTTAGGAGATAATGGGTAACCACCATATGGTATTGCACTGGTTTCAAGTAGACGAGTGACATCTCTTCAAAGAGCAAAGCGCCATCTATTGGCAAATTTTTGAATTTATTTTTATCCCAAAAATTTTGAAATGATGACATGGATTTCTGTACAAATCGCATAATAGTATAACATATTAATTTTTTATGATTTAAAAAAATCTAATGATCTTTGGTTTATCTTGTATATACTGTAAGCAAAAACATGTCTAATATTACAGGTTGTTCGGACAAGGTTATAAATATAATACATATAAAATTATATAAATACCTTGTCCAAATATCCTATAGTCGTTATATATCAAAATGAAAATGCATGACTTCATCACTATGTGGTAACCAGTATTGGTAATGAATTAGTGAAGGATTTTCTAATTATATTACAATTTCAGTATTGCAACCTAGAGACATTCTGCTACGACTAATAACTATCATACCATTAATCCATTGCACTCGAGGGCTTTGGAGGCGGAGCCATTTAAAAATTTGTCTTCAAGCTCGAGGGCTCCGCTACGGAGACAATGCAAATAACAATATAAATAATGCGTTTCTTTTAATGCATATATCAAACTTACATGTGAATATGAATTTTCACTAAAATCGCTTCGAGTTGCTGGTAATACGAATGAAAAAAACCCTCGAGTGCAAAGAGTTAAAATACTAAAGAGGATGTAAAAGATTTTTCTAGGTATTTCGTATCAAATAAATATGATATTGTATCTCATAGATACAATTCTCACTTTTATTCTACAAATTACATAACCATAGATTAACTTTGATTTTACTATTTAATTTTTGTATATTTATATTATATATCATTAGTCGTATAATGAAAATAAGGTGGGGGTTTTGTATGTGAGTATGTGTGATTCAGTTGACACGAGTCCAAAAAGGTAATGAATTTTCACATTAAGTTCCTAAACCCTAGATAAAGAACTGATGACTTATATGACTCTGCCGGATGCTCATCAGTGCAAATGTGTGTATTTATATGCATTATATATATTGAGAAAAAGAGAACAAATTAATGCAGCGCATAAAAAAATAGCTAGTCGGGTTGTTTTTAGTAACAAAGAAAAGTTTCGAAACTATACTTGTTTTGGATGAAGCAGCCTGATGAGTCAAGTCAAGCTTGGCTCAAAGCGGGCAAAAATGCTTAAATTTACCATATGTCTCTACAATGAATGGCACTATCAATCCGTGGAATGGAAAAATCTTCCCTTACAGTCAGGTAGAAGATGAGAACCATCCCTATCTACCACTGTGCGGGTATGAGTTCCAAACTGTGAAATGTGTGACTGTAATAAAGCACGCTTCCCATGATTGATGGTATTATACCTATTGAATATGAATCTTGGGCAATACCAAATCTGATGCTTTGAAGACATTTGAAAACAAGGCAATCTATATAAAAATATTAGTTTAGTGGTATATATATATATATACTATTAGATAAATTAATTAATCAGAGGATTAATATAAGAAAAAAAAAGAAAATATAAAATTTTGGCAAATAAATTTATGAAGATTCTGAGCAAACACATTGGTAATATTTTTCATAGATGCTAACCACTATTCTCAACCATGCTGATGATTTATCAGGATAATAGTATATAGCATAAGCAAACCTAATTAAACCAACATAATTAAATACACTGAAGATTGTCACATTATTTTATAATTTGAAGGGTAAAAGTAATTCAACAAGTAGTAAAATACAAAATATTGAACTATTTTATGTTAAGGTATCATTAATACTATTTTCATATGCTGATAGATTAAAAACAACTTTATACTTTACAAAAATGTTACATAAAATGATATATATTTGCACTACATTTTACACAAGTTAAATACAGATATAAAAAAAATATTCTAATAAGCTATGTCTTCCTCACCCTACGAAAATACTTATCTTAAAATACATAGTGTAAATTAACACATTTTTATTATAAACAGCACTCAAATTCCATCTTAATTAAAAATTATCGACATTCTTCGTTTTCACATTTCCTGGTAGTATTGCTAATTGGATTGTGTCAAACTTTTCAATCTTCGGATATGTCAGGATTAAAATAAATGTAGAAGAATGAAACTTCTGTGCAAATAAGAATGCTTCTATAAAATGTGGAAGAGTTTAAAGTTAGGCCTTTTGTAGTATAAAAAATGAAGATATTTAATATGTCAAGATTAAAATGTCTAAACATTTTTTTGTATTTTTTTTATTTTTATATTCATGATCATTAATTTATGAGATAGGATTCTGATATGTTTCTTTCACATAAACTCTTGTATATTAATTTTAAAAAATCCTTAATAAAATCTTTTATTTAAAATATGATTTCTCTAATTGTTTTAATAATAAAAATGCTATAGTATAATTCATCTGAATAAATTATTTTAAATGATCAATTCTCCAATTGGTCTTAGCCTTCAATTATACCCCGACAGCAATAAAGATTAATATTTTATTAAAAGTAATTATGTTAATAAATTATTGACCCATTTATGGGAAGCACATTCAATTTAAAGAAAGGCAAATGTAGAATGTAAATATTGAAATGAGACAAAAAGAAAAGTTATGAAAAATGCAAAATTGTTTTATTTACAAATTTAAAATTCATATCAGTCAGTATTTATTTAACAAGCATTTATAGTTTCTACAATAAGATATAAATAATCATTTATAGAATAATAATGAATGATGAAACCTCAATTAATACAACAAATAAAATTATCAAAACAGCATACATTGATAAACATGATGATTTCACATGGTGAAATTTCACTTTTAAAATGCAAATGCATTAACAGTGAATATCTGCAAGCACAAATTCTTAAGTAAAATGAAGACTTGATTAAAATATCTGCAATACTTTAATTATTTATTGATTAAAATATCTATAGTTACTAATCATTATATCAAATTAAAATGTCTTAATTTGCATTATAAGTGCATTTATTTTTATACCATACCATATTTATATGAGATTTTATACTCTCATTTAAAGATTAAAAATACAACAAAAAAAATTTTTTTCTTTAAATCTGATTATTCTACTATTATGGCACAGTATAAATAATAATGTGATTAAAATTTTTTAAATTTAATAAACTTTTGATGAAAAATACAAATATTTTTCTTATACTACATCATAAAAAAAATAAGCCTCGATTTAAATCTCTAAGTTCCCAGTCCAAATGTTGACTATTTCTTTTTTTTTCCATACTTCTGCTTAATTAATTAAAATACAGAAAATGAAGCTAAAACATAATAATGAAAAATGCATTATCAGCAAATTATTTGAAAAATGCACAAAACATGAGGTTGGGGGGTCAAACTGGCGAAGGTCATAAACAAGCCAAAAATAAAAAAAAAAGTGGGAGGAAGAATCGATATCAAAGACTTTCTGAAAGTTGTTAATTGACAACAAATAGATGGAAACTTCTATGTGAAAGTTTAAATGTTAACAATTATTTTCTTATTTATTTTTAATTAAACATATATCAGCAACACAAAAATGATGAAAATAATATATTTTATGAAAATATTTTTGAACAATGAATATACTAAAAATATTATACCAAATAATATTTTTAAAACAATTTCTAATATTTAGAATTTATATCAAACATTATTTCAATGTTATGTTTACAATCTTTATATCATCATAAGGTTTGTCAGTTTTTGGATTTGTTTTAGCAGTACTTATATTCTGACAAACTTCCATTCCTTTGGTAACTCTACCAAAAACAGTATGTTTATTGTTTAACCAAGGTGTTGGAATGACAGTAATGAAAAATTGTGATCCATTTGTATTTGGACCAGCATTAGCCATACTAAGAGTATAGGGTCGATCATGCTTCAAAGTGGGATGAAACTCATCTTCAAATTCTCCACCCCATATTGATTCACCTCCTGTTCCAGTTCCAGTTGGATCACCAGTTTGAATCATAAATCCTTTAATAACTCTATGAAATACATGTCCATTATAATAGTTATTTTTACTATGAACACAGAAATTTTCAACAGATTTTGGACACTCTTTAGGAAATAATTTGCAATGGATGTCTCCATTGTAGTGTGTATAACACAAGTATTGTATAATTGTTGTTGGCTTGAAGACTCTGTGGCAGCAATGATATCTTCCTTAGATGGTTTTTCATTGAATACATCACGTTCTGCATCAATACTCTTGGTATCATCAGGTTCTCTAGACGTAAACAAATAAAACCGATTCTTTTTAAAAGCAGTACAGAATATCGTTGGATCACTGGAACGAGCTTCTAAAGTTGGATTCTCAGAAGCTTCCATATCAACAGTGATAGCTGCTTTTGATTTTTGAGGAACTCCTTGATAAATAGCTAATTTTAATAGTCTTATATTCTCATTTTTTCCTAAGATTCGAACACATCGGTTTGTATAAACATTCACAACTTTAATACCTAACATAGTAGGATACATAATAAAGTAGCCACTTTCATCATAAGATATACCAGCACTATCAAAAGCTTCAGATTTTTCCAAGTCTCTTTCTATAGCCATTCTTCGACCAAATTCCATGTTGGGTAAAAGCTGTTTTGTTTGCTGAAGCTCAGATAAATGTTGCAAGCTTTCATCATACACACGAGTCATTTTTCCAGTTAAAAAGCGAAATATTCTAATCTTACGGTCAGTACAGGTCATAGCAAAATGGTCTCCATTAGGAGAAAATGCAAGATCTGTAGGATAAGTTTTATGTTTAACAAGTTCATACAAATCTGTATCTAGTTTTGAATCAAATTGTACTATTGAAGGAAATTTGAAATCTTTTTTCAAGGTAGACCAGTACTCAATGATTCCATTTTTGTCACATGAGACTGCAACATCATATGCTGGATTGAATTTGATAACAGCAATTGATGATGAATGTAGTTTGTCAAACACATGCAATGGTTCACCAACTTCTCTACCATCATAAACATATATCTCTTTAGAATCTTGTTTAGAAACAGCAATTGCAGCAATAGCATCTCCAGCTCCATGAACCCATTCACAATAGTTAGGACAATAGTTCAGTTTCACCATGTTAATCATATCAAAATTAACAACATCAAACACTTTTAATGATTTATCATTCGAAATGGAGCATAATAAAGTTCCTGATGAATTAGCACTTATGCATTGCACATTTCCTAAATGGGCACGGAAATGCTTTACAAATACTATACCTTCGTCTGTTTTCCTCCAGAATTTCAAGTGCCCATCACAGCTGGTGGTGATGAGAAAATCAGTTTTCGTAATAACGATCTGTGTAACAACATCACGGTGCATATAACTTTTTTCATAAGATTCTTTGTCAGGGATACTTTTCAGATACATGTGCTCGAATTCCAGTACTTTTCGCTTTTTTATAGGTGCTGCTTCTGAGAGCGATGGGCCGATACATTCATCATTACTTGAATCTTCGTGTTCAAGCTCTCTTTTTTCAGACATTTTTTCCACTAATTAGGTTTAGAACAAATCAAACTAAAAATAACATTCATTAAGTATCTAAATTTTTAAAATACTGATTAAATTACGAGTCGCACATGCACAAAATCAAATTTAAACATTACAACAAAATCTTTACATTTCAGTTCATCATTGGCGTTTCACCTAGATCAGTTGCCTTATAATTTTTTTCAATCATGATACACTACAACCAGATTATACGTAAATTGAAATAGAATTACTTCAAAACATTAATTAAAGGGAGGTTATTTTATTTATAAAATTTTCAGATAATAATTTATTGAAAATTATTCACAATTTTCTTAGGAAAAAAAAAACAAAAACTACTAAGTTGAATAAAGAGGTTAAGTGCCTGAACGAGAAGCGTTTATCTACTCAATGGTATGTGAGGGAAGTAAGAAAGAAAAGTCAGGATGAATTGATAATAGTAATCGTATAAATTGAGAAACGAAAAAAGAAACATGTAAAACATTGGTGATGAAAATGTAGCATGAAATTTGTGATCAGTAAAGAGCGCAGAACGATGGAGCAAAATGCAGAAAAATATAATTTAAATAACAAGGGAGTGTATATAAAAGTACAAAATCAACTGCAATGACCGAAAAACTCAAAAGTGAGTTAAAGGCAGTAGACAGAAAAAAAAAATCAAATTAGAGTAGACTAAAAATAAATTATAACAATCAAACCGCTCATTTAGGAGCCAAGATCAAAGGGAGAAAAAGTACGTTGGAGAAGATCGAAGTAACTAGGTAATAGGTTATAAATTTGGTTTGGGTAATAAATTTTACAGAGAGGAAAATAGTATGTGTTGAAGTAAAACATCTGAAAAGTGATGGAGGGAAGAAAGAGGGTGGGGAACCATTGGTGGGGGAAAATTGGAAATGAATGTGAATTAATATTGGAAGAAAGATTGGAAGTTTTTGAACACAAGAAGAAAAATAAATGAACAGGAAATTATGGTGGTTTGAGGCTTCTGACTCCATTTAGAAGTAGAGTAATTATACTTGTATTTTCAATTGAATTGCGTATAAGGAGTTATATATATACATATATATATATATATGCCTTGGGAGAGGGTTTTCGTGGGTAACAATAGTATAGAAGAAATTTCTAGAAAGTTTTGTAATATAGTTGTTAATAGAATCAATTTTATATCTTGATGGATTGTAGAGTTGCAAACAAACCAGGGTGCACTAGTGATGATACGAAGAAATTTGTTTTGATAAATTTGTACAAATTTTTTGTTAGATTCTGCAGCAAGACATTGGCCACATTGGGCAGCGTAAGTAAGTGAAAAAGAAAACGATAGTGTATTCTCTTTAATATTTTCTAGAGGAAGAATGCCACATACGATTTTACATGCTCGAAATCTCAAAAATATCTATTCATATCAAGTCATTGATTTTTACAAAATACACAGAGATAATTCAAGATTTTTAAATGTCTCATCTTTGCTCAAAGAGGAATATCATATATATTTAAGTAAAAATAATGAAACATTGGGAAAATGAGCAAAAATTGACAGAAATATTCTTATAATATTCTATATTCTCGAAAAGAAACTGGAGTGTTATAGCTTAAAATTGCTTTAACTTTTACAGTAAGTAACATGGAACCATTTTCTATCTGTTTATTTTCAAGAATAAATTCAACAAAAACATTAAAACATTTTCAATTAGCAATTAGGTCTTCTCTTAATGAAACTTCTTTTGTATCTGAACTAGAATTATATTCTAGTAGGCAAAGTTCCGTGACTCTCATGCGCGTATAATCTCAAGGATGAAGTACACAATGGAGAATTTTTGTAGAGTATCATGTCGGATAGAACACTAAACTTCTAAACTCAAGAAAACTGGTTGAAAACTTGACAAATGGAAGTTGAACTAAATGCTTGAAGCATGAATCGATCATGTGATTAAATTACTGAAAACTGTATTTGGCTAACATTTTTAAACAGTATCCCCCTATAAAATATATATAACATAATAAAAAATTAAACCGATTTACACAGTTTAATATTAATTTTCTTTTTCACAAAGAAAAAAAAAAAAAAAAAAGTTGATTCTTGTTTTAAAATCAAGCAAGTTGTACATTTTAACGTTCCATGTATGAAAGTAGTGGCTCAGTGACAACGTGCGCCGCTAGTGAGCATTAGGGCTGAGGTTCAATCCTCTGGCGGTTTAGTTGTCAATTATCTTTCAAATGCATCTTACTTTGTTAATCGGGCTAACTGGTGAGAGTTTTTCCGGATTTTTCGCATACGATAAGCAAATATGGGGCAGTTCCCACTAAAACGTCCCTCTGCACAGCCCTCCTTCTTCAGCGTCACAGAGTTCCTACAGGTGCCCCATCACAATGAAAGCTGCAGCCTTTTTTTTTTTTTCCTTCAGACCACATGGGTTCTTGGACTTGGTCTAGATGTTGCAGTTTACCGAGTGGGACCAGAAAAAAAAAACAAGATTTTTGGAATTAATTCTATTACCTATAAAAATGGTATATAAACGAATTAAGGGGGGACCTGGTGGTCTAGCGCCCGAATTTGACGAGTTTTCAGGATTTTTTTAATTAAAATAATGTTATTCAAACTTTATAGATATATTAAATCACTTTAACAATATACAAAAAAATTATAATGAAAAAAAAAAAATTTTAAGTAGTTAAGGAGTGGCGCTGAAGTTGCTCACCTCATAAATATGGATTTGGATTATGGATCAAGTTTTTGGCTCTTATCTGTAAAAAAAAAAAAAAAAAAAAAAAACGAAGACAATTTTCTGATCAGTATGAGTGTAGTTATCGTAGGAACTAGAATAAAAAAAAATTGACAAAATGGTGCGTTGTTGAAATTTACATACAGAAAACAGACTGCTTTTTTCATTATTTTTTATATGTAAAAAGTAAGAAGTATTCAACGTAAAAACTTTGTTTTAGTTCCAGTGATAGGTACTGGTGTTCATTTAATAACATAGTAAAATTTGAGACGAATCGTCCGAGTAGGTTTTTTTTGCCTCACATCATGCAGAAAAAAAGTAGTTTCGAAATAAATGAGTTGGAAGTTTAAAGGTGAGCATATTCTCAATAAAATCGGACATGAATATTTACTTACAACTAATCTGCAATACCAGCACCATATAATATTCCTTCTATTCGCTCATATTCTTCTGCTTCTTCAGATTTAGCTTTTTTTTTCCTGGCTTCTCTGGAGTCACTGGTGCCCTGACAATCAGACTCGTCGCGCCTTACGTTTTCGGGCGAGTTGCTTCGGTTGTGGACCAATTTTAATGCTCATTACATCTATGACTTTTAAGATATCTGTGAAGCCTTCATTGAATGTACAAGCAGCACGATATGTTGAGATGTCTACGGTTTTTTGCTGGCAAATTGATACTTTGGGCCAAGTTGTCATACACAAGAATTGAAATTTTCATTGTTGTTTTGAGTTCTACTGCCGAGACATCTTTCTAATAGATCATCGGCAGTTGAATCCTCGTAAATCGGCTTCAATATTTCGTGGGCTTCATCATCTAGAGCAGGTGGATACTCTAAGGTTTCCAAAGTACATTCAGCCTCACTTTTACGCCCTTACAGCAAGATTCAGGGGGCCTACCGGACAATATGAATGCTGTGGATTTTCATCCGTCTTGAATTTGTGATAAAATACTGCCCATATTATATTTAGTAGAATAAAGAAGACCCGAGCAGCTGCATTCCTACGAACAATAAATATATTCAACGGGCCACCGGCCCTTTTTACATCTTCAGAGCTGACCTCTAAATGGACTGTAGAACTTATATAGTCAATATCATTACAAAAATTTAATAGTATATTCTTAAAAGAATTGTACTTTCGAAATATCGAAAAATTCAATTTTTGAAAATTCCTAGACCACTCCCATAAATATAAAATAGCGAAACAAAAATTAGAAAATCAAAATAGTCTAACATCCAACAACAAAGAAAAAGTTTTCTACACATTCATACAAAAGAGGTACAGAATTAAAAGCAACATAAAAACAAATTAGATTAAAAATTTCATCGTATTTGGTATTATTTTTCTCTTAAATTTAACTAAATACCTTCTTTGCATAAATGATAAATACAAACTTGTTGATAGAATATTTATATATACTTCTCAATGAATCTCTGCAATTGGAAATTTATAATGACTTATTAAAGATATCTAACAGAGATTTTAAAATTGAATTTCATGTGTTTACTTCAAAAAAAAAAAAAAAAGAGTGTCATTTTTTTTTTTTTTAAACATCGATAAATCTCATGTTTTCATAGATGTATGCCACAAGCGGCCCACCAGTGGATGAGGATGGGAAGTCATCCCAACCGTAGAATTTTTTAGAGGTAGAGAGAACTTTTATGTATATCGTAGGAGAGAAAATCCGAAAAAAAATACCACTTAGATGCCTAACTATCGATATCAGACGCTTTTATGCTCATTGTCACAACCGACATTCAGTCTCTTTGTTTCTGAAAGAAGTGATTGTAACGATGCCATCAGAGGATTTAGACCTGTGCCCTTCTACACATTAGTTTTTCATGTTTACAATAGATCATGAACATTCATGTTGCTTTTCTTTAATAGTTAAATGAGAAAATTATATGAAGTACTTTTTATTTTTCACTTTTTTTTTTTTTTTTTTTTAATTGAGTATAACTTCCAACTAATAATCCGTTATTAACGATAGATAATTTTCAACTAAAAAGTTGTCAATAAAACAATGCATTCTATTCCTATTTTATATATAAAATATATATGGGTTTTTAAATATACTTTCATTTGTTTTGAATGAAAGTAATCTTCATTTCATTCATAAACATTTCCTCGATAAAAGGTAGAAAATAAAAAAAACTACTAAGTAAAAGCAAATGCGAACCAAATGAACGTTGTTCTGATGCAGCTGGCAATATAGAGACCGTTAATCTTTCTGAGACCGTTAATCTGAGACCGTTATAGAGACCGTTAATCTCTGGGATGCATCCCTTGCCATGGCAAAGTAAGGGGATGCATCCCCAGAGGACACGCGCACTTGGAGATATACTACAGACACGAGTAGCACTACTCCCACAACACTCTACGTTCATATTAGTTGGTACATATTGGACATATAGTTTAAAGTGGATTCCGGAACACTACAAAGATTCATGGCGCCGCCGGGGACTCGAACCGAAACCTGGGGTATCGAGTGCCAGAGCGCTAACCCCTCGATAATTAGACCCTACCAAATAAACTTCACTTTCTGCATAAAACAAATCTACACATTCATTGATTCAAATCACATAACGCATCAGATATTGAAAGTTAAAACCTCTGTAATTCGAGCATTAAAAGTTATAATTTCAGGCATTGAAGTTCTTGTGAATGATGAGAACTCCATCATCCATCGACGAAATGAAAAATTTCTTAAAAAAGTCAGAATCTCCAAGCTCCTCTTTTCATATACAGGTATATAAATTTAATCGTAAGCCAGGTACCACTCTATGCCTTAAATGTAACTACTCCCATCACGGAAGAAGTATCTGAGGCTACAAGATAATATGCCGCAAATGTGTAGAGCCCGACCGCTTTAAAGATTGGCCTCAAAGAGCAAAAACTGAATATCCTATCTGCATCAGTTGTGGGATGAAGGAACATATCGCCTCCTGACTTGATTGTGCTGTTTCAGAAAATCAAATAATGTTTGAAAACTATTCTCATATTAAATTATAATTTTCTCAAGTGTCTTACTTGATCACATCCCTCCCTCTGAGATTCAACACATTCTACAACCCGCTATATTTTCGCCGTATCTGCTACAGAAAGCCCTTTTTATGCTGAAAGAATTTGAAACTATTTTCATTTCCCTTGGTGTAATTGAGTTCTTGAATAGCAAATTGAAAACAAAATTCTGCTGATAAACTTCAAGCGTACTTCAATTTTTTTTTAATTCTAGGTTTTGCTACAGATTAACTTTGACGAATTACTACGCACACCTTTTCTAACTCCTTCTGTTGTGGTAAGAGTCGAGTTATAGAAGCACACACAACCTTAAGCCTCTTTTACACCAAGGCGTTGAATGGTGAAGCGCCAGAGAAGAAAATCTTTTCGACTCGGTTCACGAAAGCAACAGAAATCGTTTTACGCTTAGTAACTTCTAATTACTTCTACATTTATTGATTCAATCCAAATCACATGAACGCCAAGGATTTTAGAGTTAAAAGTTAGAGAACTTCGAGCGATTGTTTTGAGCGTTGTGAGTTGAAAACTTATAATTGGTCAACGCCCTAAGCTTCGGCGTAAGGGAGATTTTATGAATCGATTCTTTATAAGCAACCTCTTGTTTCCCATATTCTTAAGAATTTTCTTCACTCTTCTCTTATTAACATTTTAATTTTTGATGGAACAGTTTACTGCTAATTTTTAATCTGTTTTCCAACGATCACATCTGCAAAGTTTTAAGTCGATAATCAGCTTTTCATCTCTCGCCTTTTCTCTCTTTGGTGTATCGAAACTTTGGTTTAAAATATTTGGATGATTTCTGTATTTAAACAGAATTTTTTCAAAAATTGAAAGACAGTCTCTTAAAACAAAAGTAATTAGTCGCTGGTAGAAGTATTTGAATGTTGTGTAAAGGATGGTAAAAATAAAATTAAAAAAAAAAAAAGGATAACATATTTGTGTATCTGAAATTACATTTTCGACACATAATAGAGTTTAGTTTCATTCGTTTATTACAAGAAAAAAACTTACTTCTTTAATAGCGAAAAAAAATCAATAAGTCATACAAAATTTTGAATGAGGAAAGAAAAGTAAACTGTAATCTCCCCCCTTTTTTTTTTTAATATTAATTAGTTTCTTCTTCATTCTTGTCAGGATTGAAATTTTTTTCTTTACTTTAAAAGATTTATCTTATTGATCAGGATATATTTGTGTATCATCAGTTTTTATTACTATTGAATGAATATTTTTATTACGAATATTAATAGAAAGATCATGAATATTAATAAATAATTTATTAATCGGTATTCTATTAAATTTTATCCTTTTTTGTATTTCCTTTTTTCGTTAGTTAGTAAATAATTAGTTTGCTAAATAATCTATTAATCGTATTCTATTAAATTTCATCCAATTCTTTATTTCCTTTTTTATAAGTTAGTTTTTTGTAACAAAAAAAAATTACAAGACAATTATGATTATTCAGTGAGAACAAAATTACAGGATGTAAATGCGAGTTCTCTTAGTTGTGACAGTTTCTACCTGAGTTTCGGTTTTATTTATTTTTTCACAGGATTGGTCATAGAATCGATTGTTTAAATCTAGTGCGACGAAATTAAAAAAATTCTGAAATAAATCAATGTAACGGTAGTGCAAAAATATGTGTGGCGCTGCGATTCCTGGTTTCGAAGAGAGGTTGCTTTGCTGTTTCAGAAACTCCAAGAAAGATTGTGAGTTGGAGTTAGAGACTGCTCAGCTGGTTCGCATCCGGGTTCTGAGCACTTTCCGACATTTCTATTTTTGCATCCTTCTTTGGTCGTGGCGTATTTTGTTATTTGTTGTGAAATGATGCGTCTTTTCTTGTATTGTATATGAACTGTAATTATATAGTGTACATAAACTTATAACTTGTAAATAATTTGTTACGTCATTTCTGTGTCTGTAAACACTGTTTTTAAACGACCTCTTCATTACGTGCGAAAGATGGCCATGGTTCGTCAACTGACAGAAGGTGAAATAGTAAATGGAAGCACTCCAGAAGGTTAGTAACTCATTTCTTTTTTTTTTTTTTTTTAACATCCCTAGATATGTTTGCGGTAGAATGTTATGAACTGTAGCTTTCTGAAAAAATTTGCCCTCGGTAGCATTCTTTTCAAATAACCGAATGTATAGTTCTGTTTTGCATTGTTTTGTGTAGAAAATTTTTGAAGGGCAATTAAAATCTTTTAGTCAGTTATATTTTTTAAAAAGCCTTTAGTTCTAAATATTCAGCGAAATTAGGATCTTAAATTTTATTTTTATAGCTTATCACTCTGAGTTAATGTTTTTTTTTTTTTTGTTGTTGTTGTCATACGTGGTTATTTTATGCTATTTTTCGCTAGATTTGGTGTTTTATTTTTAACTCGTGTTGAACTATTTTAAATCAAGCGAATGTGCAATGAATGTCTACAGTGACAAAAATTGTAATTTATAATATCCCTAATTGTTAATTTTTAATTTGCAATAAGTAAAAACATAGTATTCAGCATCAAAATGTACTGTATACAATTTTTATTTTGGTAGATTTTTTTTCGAACTGAATTTGTAATTATATAAAATTTTTAGAATAAGTCCTATGTTTCATGTAGCCTATTTATTAAACATTTATAAACTCCAAAATTATCTTTACAATAAGGTCTATAAAACGTTTATTTTTTCATTATAAATATTAGTTTAATAAAATCTCCTTATGTTTAAAATTATTTTGCAAGTTTTTAATGTTATTAGCATGTTAGCAATGTTAACAAGCATTTATTAAGTATATTTCATAAATACAACTAAACTATTTAAAAAATTTTGTATATAGTATTGTTAATATTTTTATGTATGTATATCAAATTACTAAGTTTAAGTATTTTTTTTCAAATTGCAAGTTAAGTATTTTTCTAATTATGAAGTAAAATACTGATTAAAAAAATTGTACAGATGACAATCAATCTTCTGAACAAGTCAAAGATAGTAGTAGACCACCATCACGTACCTCATCTGCTGGTAGTAAGAGAGAATCTCCTAAATTGCCTACACTTCAGTATACAAAGGTAAGCCATTTAAAATTACTTTCATATTGTGTTAATTTTATTAGTTGTTAGAGGATAAGAATTACATGGACAATTTGTCACTTGCAGTAACTAATTTGGTACTTTATTAGTAAAATCAATCTACATATACATCTTAAGATAAAATCTAATCTTTTCTGTTGGGAAGTTGTTTTAGAGCTGTTAAAATTTAAATTTTTTTAAAATTTCAATGTTACAAACGGCAAAATGGTGAAAAAAAAAAAAAAAAAAAGGAAAATGAAAATGGTAAAAAAAAAAAAGGAAAAGTTTCTTAACATTTGTATGAACATCTCAACAGTTAATTTGATTTTATTTTAGGCTTTGTTTGATTTATCCTTTGATAATAAATGCTACCTTAATATGCAAGTACTGAAAGTTTTAACTTTAAATGATACAGGTTTACATTTTATTCAGCATGATAAAATTCTTTGCTTGAAAAAGAGCTTCCGTCTCCCATTAAATTATGACACTTTTAACAAACATAAAAACAAATTTGTTTACCATTGTCACTCTTAAGTTTCAGAAAAGGATTTTCTTCTGTTAAGTGTAAATATTCAGCTAGTATGGCATAAATGAAATAAATGTATAAACAGTGTAAAATTCTGTTCGCATGTTAAAGAAATATCAAGAATTTTATCTGAAATGTTAGTGACTTCTTGGTAGCAATATCTAGGATATTTTTAAATGTAATTAACATTTTTACAATGATTTCAAGATTAAGTGATATCATGAAAATAATGTTCTAGTCATTAAGAAAACTTTTTGCAGTAGTGGACATATTTTTCTGTTTATTAATTATTAGCCCAAGATATAAAGAATTTCATTTTAAAAAGGAATCGGTTTATGTGATCATATTCTTAAAGACAATACAATTATTTGAAAATTTTCCTGGTGTATTTCTGCTAATTAATGTTTAATGTAAAAAATTATGAAAATAGTTGTTTATATTTACAATATTGAAATGTCATAATTAATGCAAATTTTTAAGTGCTATTAATTATAAGTCTTTAGCAATATTTTATGGGTTTTTTATTAAAATATTCTAATCATAGAATTGTTTTCATATTTTGCAATGTAAATATAAAGATTATGTAATCAATGAAATGATAAAACATGTATTGTCACATGATTGAATCAATAAAATATTTATACATTTTTGCTATCTTGATCCTAGTATAAATAGTCTCTTATGGGGAAAAAGTTTGAAGTTGATTTCATAATTCACTGTTAATAAAAATTTCATATCTAGTTTTGTTTCTATATTTTTCTAATGCAATTATCATATGCAACTTATTTTATATAAAAAAATTGTTTATTAAGAAAGGAGTTTTTTTTTTCTTCTGTTAATCAATTTGATTATAGTTATCCTATGGCACATACAACACAAGTGTAATGGTATACATTTTATAATTTTTGGTTTTTAACTTCCTTACCATGAAGGAGATATTGGATTGTACATTACTTAAACTTTATAACTATTAAGAATAAAAAATATACTTATTTGTTTCCCAAGATTTTTCATTAACTAATGATTTCCATTTTACTTTGTTACAAAAATATTTATGCAAATCAGAAATTTCATACTGTGCTATAATAAAATTGATATATAAAAATCAACAAAAATTATATTGATATAAAAATTGCTTTCTAATTGTTCGCTTGATAAAAGAATTTGCAGTTTAAAAGATATATCAAAGCCATTAAAAACATAATTTTTCATTTATTTACAAAAGTTCTGCTTTTCTAAAAAATTAATTTTTGTAGTTACTTGAAAATTTAAATTTATCAAATTTTAATATAAAAAAATATTTTTTATTTTCAAAACTATTATGAGACTATCAGATTTATTTTAACACCTCGCAAATACTATTCTTGTATATTGTATCATATTATATGACAGAGAGAAAAAAAAATATTCTTTTTGACACAAGTTTTTTTTATATCAAATTTTCAAGATCCAATTTTTACATTTAAAATGTTTACATTAAAGCCTTTCCTTTTAAAATCTGTTTAAAAAAATTGCTTCAAATTGAATTATAGTTCATTTAATATAAACTTTGTTAGTTTTTTTTATGTATTATGAAATATTTTAATAATAGTATCTAATAAAATAAGTTTAAAGTAAATCAAAATATTTTTAAATTAACATTTGAAACTTAATGTTAAATTAGAAATGGTTAAATATTAGTGACATTTTATCATGGGGCAGTTAAATCATTAAAGAAATTATTAATGACTTAATATAGTAACTTGATATATTTTTAAAATTTTAATGTGTATAAAAATAATTTGCTTGTTTATTACCTTTTAATGTAAATATTAAAGTTATCTTTTTAAATTATTTAAAGATAGAATTTAATTGATGAGAAATTCCTTATCTTTTATATGAAGCCAAATATTATCTTGTTATATATTTGAAATTATGGAACATTTTCTTTTGAGTTGTCTTAATTTTTGAATTTTTCTTGATGTTCCTAAGGGTTTTTAATATTGTTTCTAGTAGTTTTTTTTTAATTTTTTAGACCTCTATTTTAATTTAATTTATTATTTTGTTAAGTAATTAAAATATAATTTTAATTATTTAATTCAAAAATTGAAATCACTATAATTGTTTCAAATGTGATTATTCTAGAGTTCAAAAAATATCTAAATTCTTAAACTGTACTGTCAACTTTACTTACTCTTAGGTAATTTAGTTATGTTAGTTTACCTTCTGTTAATGTGAAGTTTTCATATATTATATAATTAATTTATAAGTTACAGATAAATGAATATTTTTAAATTTTAATTTTGAAATTGTTGCTAAATATTTAATGAAATTTTATTTTAATTTTATTTTAAAAACTTGAATTCCTTTTTATGAATTTCATAATTTAAAGTTTTAATGTTTATTTTTAGTTATGTTTTATATTCATTAAGTTTCTCCTTTTGAAAGCAAGTTTTAAAATAGCATATTGTATTCTCATATTATGAATTATCTATATACATCAAATTTTTATAATTGCAAATCTGGATTCATTGTAACTATATACTTAAATAAATGTATTTTTACATTTTCAGATAAAAAAACTTGAAACAGTATTCTATTCATGTAGAAAAATTAATTTAAGTTTAAAAATGCTTTTATTCCATATTTACAATATAGTTTTGTATTTCTTTTGAATAGCATTAAATTTGAATTGTTTAAGGTTTTTGTAACTAAATTGTTATTGCATTTGCTATTAATAAATATTTGTATTATAGGAGGAACTAATAAAGTATTCAAAGTCACCATTAAGTAAAGCATGGCCAGAAAAATTGGATCCTGCATATAATAAGTACTTTTTTTTTTGTAATAGTTATTTTGAAAATCTTTTAAATAATTCATTAATGTACGAGAAGTATTCTCATACCAGTACTTCAAAAGAATCTTAAGCATCTGATTTTTTTTTTTAAAGTAATAAATTATAATTTTATTTTATTTAGGGTAATATTAGACTTAACCTGTTAGAAAATTAAATTTATTTCATAGTTCATTAAATTGTATGCAGATATTTAAAATTTTACTATCATGTACACTTCATTTATTATTGTAAAATTCAGTACATTCATTTAGTTTTACTCAGGCTTTTTACCAGTTAAGTAATTACTTTTTTTTTGTATAATAAATAAAATATATATGAATCAATGTATTAAATTCGATTACACAAAGGATAAATATTGGGGACAGGGAGATTATTAGTGAGCTTATAAGAAAAGCAAAGTGGTAATGAAATTATCTGCATCTAAAACTTCTTACATTTTAAAAGTAAATGAACTGTAAATAGTAGGAAATATGCTTCTACAATGAGAAAAACCACATGCACACTCAATTTAAGCACTATTAACGAATGTTTAGCTGTTGTACAATCTTACTAAATAGAAAGATCATTGATTGCTTAGCTAGATGGCAATATACTGGTTTAAATTTAAGTACAAAATAATTTTTAGATTCCTGTAAAATAAGCAGTTTCTTTCAGAAACATGAGTGAGTAAAATCTAACTTTTTAATGACTTTTACTTGATAAAAATAATCTTTTAGTTATTAAACTTAATTAACTTTATAGGAATTTTTTTTTTTTTTTTTTTTTTTTAAAAGAAAATTCTGTAGAAAACTTTATGTTTAGATTGTTATTAATTTTAAATTTTTCATCTTTTTGACTTAAAAAATTACCTTTTAAATAAAGTCAAATCAAGAACATTTCATTTTGTTAACAATGTTTGTATATTACTTAATTGTATATATGAGAAAGTGAAAGCATCATTAAATAAATGTAGATTACATATATACTATAAAATTTAAGTTTATAAAAATATCAAACATTCGAATAAAAAATTTCAAATTATATGGAATAAGTGAAAATTTAAATAAATTAATTTTTGTTACCAAGCAATATCTGATTGAGTCTTTTAATAAATAAAAGAGGATGGCATTGCATTTTAATTTATAATATAATTATGCAGAAATGATAACGAATAATATTGAAAATCCCCAGATACATACAATGATATTTCTAAAGCTGATATACCAATTTCTACACCAGCTATTTATTATAATGTTGGAAATCGATATTTCAGTCTTGAATATCGAAATTGCTTTTCTCTCTCTCTCTCATAGCTTGGATTTGCTGATCAACTCCAAAGTGGTTATACAGTTTTACAAATAGGCATTTTGAAATTGAAATTGCGGTAATGTTACTGAATGTGGATATGTTTAATCAAAATCTTGTTATTGTAAGAGTAATGAAATTGATATGTGATTTTAGACTTAAATGGATATTTCCATATGTATAGATTTATTGCCCAGGCCTGCTGTATATATGTATATCAAAATTTAGTATTGAATTTATGGTACTAGTAATTTTTATCTATAATTGTAAACTAAATTTGTAAGTCATTTTATTTAATCAATTCTGTAAATCAAACAAATATTTAAAACAAAACAATTTAAAGTTTTCTTTCTGTAATCATACATATATCTTATATTATTTTAAAGAGTCCGATCAATATGTGCGTCTAAAATTTTTAGTCAAAAATATGCGTTATTTATACAAACTTCATTAAAAAAAAAAAAAAACCTTTGCTGTATATCAAGAACATATATTTAAAGTTGTTTATTGAAAGTAATTTTAAGTCACATTCATTGTTTAACCTATTTGTTTTTATGGGGGAGATTATTTTGGTGTCGATTCTTAGATAAATTTGTTGAATTTATATATATATTTTTTTATAAGAATCTAGTATTCAATATTAGGTAAAATATTAATTTTTAGTATGTATGGATTATATTATGTGACTGTATTTATTTTTTAGTGCCTCTGGTAAATGGGACCCTGAAAGATGGTTTATGAATCATAGGGGCGATCGTTTGATGCCTCTTGAGGAATCGCGTTCAAAACGAGAAAGACAAGATGATGGTTTAGTGAGTCATAAAAGAAAATCTTCTGATCCTAAGGAGAGGATCAAGGAAGAGAAAGACGATATTGTTCTAAGTCCCCAGAGAAGGAGTTTTGGAACAGGATGTCATGTCATTCCTCAATCCTCTTTAGCTAGAAGACCTGGCAGTCCGAATGATGGAAGAGATCCTGATAGGTATGTTAAAAATATTTAATTGTAGGATTTATATAATTCTATAAGTAAAAAATTTATAAACAATTTAAATATTTTTAGGAATGTTTTGATTAGATTTTTGTCTTGTATTGTACAGTAAATTAATCAAATGACAGAAAAACATAATTTAAAAAATGGATGAAAATTGAACAATATAGTAATATGATAAGTAAATTTTAAATTATCTTATAAAATTTGTTATGTGAATATACAAGTAAAAAATTAATTTGTTAATATTTGTGTAATATTTTTTGAAATCAATATAAATTTTCCATTGGTTATTGCATGAAATAAAATCATATTGTGTCAATTCAATCTAATAAATTTGTCTTAAAGCGTTAAATTAATCTTTTACTTAATTTGAGATTTCAATAAAGTGTAATAAGTAAATGATATTTATACTATATAATTTATTGAATTAGCTGGTTATGATTTTGTGCAATCAATTCACTTTTGTACTTTTTAGTCTATTGAGCTTTAAAGTGTAATTGTGCATTGATATAAAAAAACTTTACATCTATCCAGCTAGTTTTTATTATAAAAATTTTTTTTTGATAATTTCAAATTATAATGTAATATATTAATGTGAATTAACTTATAATTTATAAAAAATTTCAGTTTCAGGGAGCCATCAAGGAGAATTGGAAGTGGGCGTATACTGTCAAGAGACAGAGACCAGCGAGATTGGGATCGGGACAGAGAATATGGTTATGGTGGCAGAGATCGTAGGGATCGTTTTGATCAAGATGATCCTGATAAGGATTTAAGACGCTATTCTAATCGTTATAATCGTTCAGACAGACGTTCCAGGGGTGGTAAGTTTTCTTAGTTTTAATATTGCATATGGTTTTATACTTACATTTAAATTCTATTTAATTGTTTTAATGCATTTTTAGGCCGTGATCGTATTGATGAAGTTGAGCCAGAGTGGTTTAGTGGTGGTCCAACTAGTCAATCTGAAACTATTGAGCTTGTTGGTTTTGAGGATAGTGAAGGTCGTAAACCAGGAAAAAAGAAAAGATCCAAGCAGAATTCTCGACGCTCAAGTTTGAAGTCGGATGAGGGAGAAAAAAACGAAACTGTGTCTGATGACAAAAGTTCTCAAAAGAAAAGTAATTCACTCAACATAAATTCTTCATAAGATCTCCTTTTTTTTTTTTTTGTTAAAGAAAAATAAATTGTGATTTAAAGTTTCTTTTTTAAAAATAAAAATTAGATTTAGTAATAGTAAATTTTTTAAAATTAGGTTTAATTTGTCAGGTTGAATGATATAAAAATTAAATTTTAATAACTTTTAAACCCACACTATGGATATTTTTTATCTTCATACAAATAAAAATATATTTGTATTAATTTTACTTTTAAAATAAAATTTGTATATTAGTACATAAATCTTTATTCATATTGATATGTATATTTTAATCGTCATGGTAATTGCTTTCTTTTAAGTAAAATTATTAAAATTCATTACTCTAAAATCCACGATTTTCAGATGTTTAAATAGAATCTGAAGAAAAAAGTTATTGAATTCTAACAATTGTAATATGTTAAAAATATTAATAGGATTAATATTTTAAAATAATGAGCATTTTCTAGTATTAATTATAGACCAAAAATTATTTCTTATTAAGTGTAAAACTTCAACATTTGGTTTTGTGTTTCAAATTTAGGTGAAACCAAGCAAGTTGAAACATCAAAAAAGACAATAATTGAAGTCAAGGAAATTGAAGAAACTCAAGATGCCAACAAATCAAATACTGGTTTTGATTTAGAACAATTATTTAAAATGGATTGGATACCTGGATTAATTCATGTATGTTGCTTATATACTTTTACTAAGTGCTAAAATATTTATATGCATATAATTTATACACTTGGACAGAGATAATAGATTACTGTAATCTGCAGTGATGTATAATCCATAGTTGAAATTTTATGTGGTAAAAAAAAAAAAAAAAAAATCTAATCTCCATGTGATTTAAACAGTCATAATTACTTTAACTTCCCTTGTGCTAATTAAGTTCGATTTTTATGCAAAGTAGAGGTAAATTAACATAATATTTAAAAACACATTGTACATTAAAAATTTAAAAATATTGTAATGTAAGCTATGCATATGAAAGCACTATGATAAAAACCAAGGAAGTATTTTATTAGACATACTTTATGAAAGTATTAGTAAAACTAAAATTTTATTTCAATACTAATCAATTTTTCAAATAGTTGAAAAACTTCACATTTTGACGTATTTGATTTTAAAAGGAAAAAACGTAAAAGAATTGAGTTTTCTTAATGGAAATGAAACTTAAATTGATATGAAATATGTATAAAAGGAAACGGATAAAAACATTCTTTAATAACTACAACATTATAGATTTTATCTGGCCCCTTTAGGGATCATGGCAGTCAGATTAGTGCACCAATATAATTTTAAGGGAAATATCAATAAATAACTCGATAAAAAAATAAATGAAACACATGTACATATTTAATGTATTTATCCACTTTGAAATAGACAATCTAAATATCTGCAAAGGTGAGTAGCATTGTTGAAACTTATTTTCTATAGTGAGAAATTATGTAGAAATATATCAGTGATAAGTTTAGATGTTGAATCATAGAGAAAGATTTTATAAGTTACATATATTTCATTCTTTTAACCTCTCAGATAGTGGTACATATTTTTTTTTAGTTGAAATTATTCCAAGTGAATGAACAGGGTTAAAATTTGTTGAGCTGTTATTTCAGAATCTTTGAACAATAAAAACGTGTAGAATACTTATATGGATAGCATTTTTAAATTCTGTCAACTGTTTTTATAATTTATGCAAAAAAAAAAAGTTTTGATAAATCTAAGGAAACATTATGAGCCAAGTTCTAATATAGGTACATTTAAATATGAATTCTTATGATAGCCAATTCATGATTGAGATTAAATCCAGAAGGAGTACTATTTTAAAGTGTACTTATGTTAATTTTGATATCGAATTAGTTTGAAAATCTAAGGAAATAGTATTTAATAATATCCATGAGCAAATAAAAGTATGAATTTTAATAGAAGTAGAGAAATTATCTGAAAAATATTTAATTAAAATCTTGTTAATTATCAGTCTCATTGCAGCATTTTTAGTTAAGACTGATAAATGAATATTTATGCTTATAATTATTATGACATACATTCTTTTATTTTTAATGTTAAATTTGCTGTAAAAAATTGATTTATGGGACTAATTATTTAAAAGTAATATTAAAAATTGTGTGGTGAATGGAAGAAATATTTTTCCCCTCGCAACAACTTTCTCTTCATTATTGATTTCTAAGAAGTTATAAGATATGAATTTTAACATTCAATATGTAGTTCTGTGTTAAAAATTGACTTGAATAATTTTTAATAAGAAATTTTTTAATTGGGATTTAAAATATTGAAATATACTATTTTTGCTAGAAATTATATTAATTATATGAAACATATTTTAAAGTTGAAGCTTGTACGCAACTAATGATATAGACATTTCTATTTCAAATGATCTATGGAAGGATGTTTTTTAAAAAATAAAAATTTGTTATTAATATTTATTTCTCAACTTTAAATGCTTTATTCTATATTCATTTGCATGTGTTTATTTTCATACATAATTTAGCTTTATTTATTTGCTTTTATCTAATTTTTCTCTTTTATTTAGAATGAAGCTCCTCCTGAAACTGTTACTAAAGAAATAGGTTGCAGTCGTTTTAGCCAATGGTTCAGTAAAGAAAGCCCGGTTCCTGAAGATCATGAATCTAGAAACAATAGTAGGCGATCATCTTTACATGAGGAATTAATTGCAAATGTCTTAAATAGTAATTTTCTTGACTAATCTAATTCTGGGTTAATTTTCAGTATGTATTTTAATTTATTACTAACTAAGTTAATTTTTTATAATATTTTAAAGGCATTGTTGAGCCACAAATAACAATACCATCTCCAACTGAGAATTCATCTGACAACTATTTTGCTCCCATTAGTCCTGCTCTTTCTCATTCTCCAAATTATGCTTTGCCTAAATCACTGCCCTCCACTACTGGCAAAGATATAATGGAGATATTACAATCTGCTAATTCGGGTAAAACATCATCTGTGAATGGCAGTGCTCCTCATGGTAACGAAAATGTTTTCTTGACTAATCTCTGACTTAATGTTTTCATCATTAATTTTCCTTTTTTTTTTTTCAAAAACAATGCTGATTCATAACTATATACATTCTGTGCAAAAAGTATTTGAAATTTATTACTTAAAACATGGTGTAGAAGATGTTGCTACAATATTTTAAGTTGATAGAACCGTATTGAGTTACCACGTAGAATTTGAGTGATCTGACATTCAATGTGTTTACCTATTTTTATAAGACATTTTGAGTATGATTTTTACAATGGAAAAATTAGTTGAATAAAGATTTTTCCCTTATATTTTGTTTCAGTTGAAACTGCATTTGTCAAAATGATAATAATGTTGCAGGAGACCAAGGGAGTGTTTCATATAATATTGCATAATATGTATAACTGGTTAGGAGACGTATGTTTACAAGCAAGACATGCCAACCAATATATAACCTTCAGAATGGTGTTTCAAAACAAGCCTTATCCCACAAATGTCACTCAAAAATAAAGGTCATATTGATAGTTTTTCTTCCCTGCCATAGCAGGATGTACACTGAATTTCTTCTAGAGGAATCATCACTGAATAAGGAATATTTAGGTGTCATGCAGCATTTGCATGAGAATATCCATTAAAAAGCTTCCAGATTTATAAAAGAAAAATTCATGGGTTTTACATTATCATAGTGCACCATCACACAAAGCCATCATTGTGTAAGAGTTTTTTGTTAAAATCTTAAATATCAGCAACCAAGTATAATATTGGCATAGGAAGATGAGACTTTGGGAATAGGAAAAAGTTAAAATTACCACTTTGAGGAAGGCATTTGGACTCCTTTAGGGGGTCATAAAAAAAAATTGCTCAACGAACTGAAGGTATACCTCAATCAACCTACAAAAATGTAAAAGTATTGGATTGAGCATTCTTGTAATGGTGTTGCACTACTTTGAGGCCGACAAAATAAATTTTGAGGATTAGTTCTTGGTGTGTTTTTATTTAAGAATTCTGAATACTTTTTGCACAGAATGTATTTTACTACTTTCATTCAAAAATTTTAAATAAGATAAAATAAAATTGAATTGTATGTTAAGAAAAACTTTAAAGATTTTTGTAAAATCAATTTTCAATTGTAATTATGGCTGTGTTATATTTTCTAATTTTTATTGTTTAAAATCTAGATACATAGATGGAATAGCACTTTTAGTTAAAATTGATGTTTGTTATAAAGATATATTTATTTTTAATTATTCATTTTTTTATTAAACAATTGATTACCTTAAGTAAATTTTGTGAAATTTAAAATTAACGTTGAAGCATATGATATTTTTTAAAAGTAATAAAATAAAAATGGATTTTCCATTATACTTTCATAGGATTATTTATGTGCTTTATGTATCTTTGGTTTCATAAATATAAAAATATTTATGCGTTTCAAACTATTTGCTTTTAGAGTCTGCGAAAACCGTTCAAGAATTGGAAGCTGATTTAAAGAGAATAGTTTTGGGAGATAAGCCACCTGAAGAAAAATCTGCCTTTGATAAATTGGTATGTCATTAAAAAAAAATGTTAAAAACTACTTATTTATAACAATTGTTTTTAATATGGATTTTTATTAATATTTTAAACAGTTACAGCATATGTCAGATTCTAAAAACTCGCAAACTGCTTCTCTGAGCATTGGGCCTATAGATAAATCAAAAGTTATACAAGAAAAAGATCTTCTTCAAGACATGCTTGCAACTTCTCAAAGACTATCTTCACCTGTTCAGAAATCTTTTAATATGTTTGAAGATAAACAAGCTATTTTCAAAATACCATCTGGTTAGTATTTTAAGTGTTTTAATGTTGAAATATTCATAGATTTTTCAATATTATAAATTTATCAAATTAATTCCTGTTATTAAATTTTACTGATATTTGGCTTTTGATGAAATATATTTTTTTATTAAATAGGAAATTTTTACTTTTTTTATTTTTAAAGTTGTTTTGGAATTTTTTATTCATAAATGTAAAAATAAATCTAATTTTAAATTTCATTTTTTTATAAATAAGTATAAAGCAGTAGTTTTAATAAGGAAAATTATTTATTTAAGTACTTTAAAAAATTTCTTACTAGTAACTGTAACATGATACATAGCTGCAGATTAAAGTATTTCAAGTATAGTATAGTACAATATTTTACAGGTAGAAAACTGTATTCTTACCACAGAATATCTTAAGTTAATATGTTTCTTAATTTTTAAGAGAATTTTTAAAAACCTGCCACATTTTTAAGCGGGGAAAAAAACATAGCTATTAAAAGTATGTGCTAGATATATTCCATGAAAATAAAACAAATTAATTAAATGAAAATTCATACCAGAATTATTTCAATGGTAAATTTGAATTTAAAACTAAACAAGACTTGGGAAAAAAATTTAATTTTGCTTTTGTATAGAAAACATGATCAATTATTAATTTAGCTTCCCATGGAGTATTTTTACTTGTTACTTTGATACAGACAATATTTTTCAACTTGTACATTTGTGTATGATGCAGTACTGTTATGTCTTATCTCCTTTTCATTTGTTATTTATCTAAGTTTCTTATCTATTTCTCAAACTAATGTTCTATGTGTTTTTCTTGGAAGTGGACAGTTTGATGCAGAATTTTTTTAACTTTAATGAAATATTTAAAAATTTAACAAGGAAATGTTACTATTTGTCTTTAAAAGGGTTTCAGTTCATTTTCAGATTTTATTACCTATCATTTCTTTGAAGTATCTAATTATAAATATGCTTTTACAGTAACATCTACATTTTCTCAACAAAATCAGAGTTCTCCAAATGATGCATTTGCTCATTTGTTGCAACAAAAACAGCGTGAGCAACACATGCAACAACTTCATCAACATCAATTGCAAGAACAACAATTGCAAAATCATCATCAAAATCAGCAACATAACCAAAATGCTAGTATGCAAGGCTTTACTTTTGATGTATTGTCGAAGATCTTGAGCAGTTCATCTCAATCTTCTATCAGCCCATCTTCTGGTCTTCAATCAGCATCTGGACAGTCAGCAAACAGAAATGATATACAAGGAATTAATTGTAAGTTTGATTTTTTATAATTTGTCAGTATTTCTCATGTTTGAAACTAATAAAAAAAAAAAGTTTGATTTAAAAATATTATTTCATTGCAGCACTTCAATATCAAAGGCAACATGACTTATTGTCTTCCATCTTAAATCAGCAGCAACAACAACAACAACAGCAGCAGCAACAACAACAACAGCAGCAGCCTAATATGTCACAGCGCAATGTTCTACAAGCAATACAGCAACAGCGTCGATGTCCGTCCTCTAAAGAAATTCCCATGCAACAAACTTTAGCTCTTCCTACACTTGGAATAAGTCCACGTCAATCACCTTTGCCTGTTGACACTATTAGCTCTGCTATTCCAAATCAAGGCCGTATACCGTCGCCTCTTGGTAAATACATTTCTGAACATTCATTTGCTGACTCTATAAGCTTATTTTTTGTTAGCTCTTGCATTGTCAAAATTATATCTGAACTTTTATGTAATTTTTGCAGAATTAAAATAAAATTTATATTTAAGTGATAATTTATAATATCAACATCATTCATAGCATGACCGTCTAAATTAGGCTAAGGTTTTCTGAATTAGACATTACCAAGCATTTCTAACTCTAGTCCATCTCTTCTAATTTTTGTTTTGAGCTTTTAAAACAATCCTCGTCAACAGAAGAATTAAAAGCCTTTTCCGTCTGGTGGTAACTGGTTTAGTCAAAAGTTTTCAATTTGTGACTCATCTGTATGAATAGCATGTGCAACTCAATAGAGGCAGCTCTGTTTAAAAGCATGAAAATCTTTTTAAATATCTATATAAATCGATGGAAGAATTCTAGAAAATGGTATTGTGCATAAACAGAGTTACAAAAATATTTCTTGAAACCATGTATTCAGAAGTGCCTCAAATATTTTTCTCACAGTCAGTTTGTCTCTTCAGTACAAGTCAAAATAGGGCAAATAATGGTTTGAAAAAGAACAGTTTTGTCTTCTTTGTTATGACGAGAAATATGAATTGATTATTTAATCCATATAAGACTTTATTAGCAATCTAGAATTGTGTAATGCATCTTAAACATGGGAACTGTGACTTAATAAATTGTTGGGTAGAATTGTTTTACTTTTAACTTTGTTATTTCCATTTAATTTTTTACAAATTTATTTTCAGTCTTTGGTCAGCAACCTCCTGCAATAAGTCATGCACCAGCACCTATCCACCCAGCTGCTCTTGTTCAAGCAATGGCTCAAAACTCGGCCAGCCCTAATACATTGCAAGTACAGGTTAGTTTAACTTACTATTAAAATAAAATTCGGCATTTCTTATATAATTAATGAAAATAAACAAGCTTCATATTAAAATAGAAGGCTGTAATATTTGGCATTTTAGAACATATTGCAAATTAAGATTGTATAATGTAAATGTCATTCCTATTATGAACCTTCTCTTATAATTGTTTAAAAGCATTAAATACTACTTTATATTTTTATTTTTAAAGTAATTTTACCTATTAATTCTGCCACCCTGAAATATATATATATATATAAATTCATACAACCTAAAATTTATTTTTAGAACCCAGTTGTTTTGCAACGTGTTCCGTCACCACAAGAGTTAGCTGTTCATACACAATCTATTTTACAAAATGCCCTCATAAAGCGAAAGCTAGAGGAACAGAAAGAAAATTATCGCAAGAGACAAGAAGCTCAAAGGTTTGAAATGCCTTTCAGATATATACTTAACTTTTTATATTTCCACAAAATTAGAAGTATACATTTATAATACAAATAAGTGCATCAAACCTTTTATTAAAATAATGTTTGTGGATTTACTGAAGTTTTCTAAAATGATCTTTTTAAATTAAAAATGTAAATGTTTTTCTACCATTTGTATAAAAACTTAATTTTTGTAAAATTTGAGTTATGCCATAAGTTTTAAGAAATGCAAATCTGAATACTTATCTTTTTTATGATTTTCATAGCATAAACATTTTTAAATGTTTGTGTTTTATATATCGTATATAGAAACTAGCTTGATAGAAATCAGGATACTGTGTATAATTTAGAAATCTTATGACAAAAAATTTTTTAAGTAATTTTTTACTCTGATAATATTAAAATTAAATAGTAAATATTTTAAGTAAGCAGAATCGTATTACAAATCGTGTTAGCAATTAAATTAATATTTATAGCAATTTCTTATTTGCATTTTTAATATATTTCATTGAATTGTATTTTATGTAGGTCTAATTCTCCTGTTGCAGTAACTAAAAATGGAATTTCTGTACTTCCACATAAAGTAAGTCTTTGCTTAAAATTTGATTTTATAAAAGGGTATATTTGTGGAAATCTTTATTTTAAAGCATTAAACATAAATTAAAAACTGAATAATTTGCAAGTTATAAAGCTGAGATTAAATCAAAATTGTTGGTATTTGTTTTAATATTACTGGTCTACAATGATTGTATAAAAATTTTTTTTTTTTTTTTTTTCAGGTTCCGGGTCTGAGTCCTACAATTGCATTTACACCAACTTCAGTCATGAGAAAAATACAATCTGAAAAAACAGAAAATAAGGAACAAAAAATTACTCTTCAACAAAATGGAACTAAATTTCCTGGTATATAACTTCTGCTTCATTTATTAATGCTCTCCCCTTCCCTTCTCATTAAACTACTACTTAGCGTTTAATAGAAAATTTCTTCAATTGAGTTATATTGTTGATTTTTAACGAACTCTATGATAATTTCAAATTATATGTTTACATATTTTTGTTTTCTATTTTAATTACTTAAATATTGATTGGTACAAAGGAACTACCTTTTTTTTATTCATGTTTTACTTTTGATGGTAAATATATCTTGCATAATATATTAAGCTTAAGAGTATTTACTATTGCATATGAAAAATATTTTTCTTCTAGAGCTACTGAAATAGTAATAGCAATATATTAAGTGGATTTAATTTTTACAATAGGTTCTATTGATGTAAAAGTGCCTGATGGATCACAGAATTTCCAAAAGTTCAGTTCTGGTGGGCTGTCAAGTTTGGGTATCTCGACTGGTATCGATTGTAATTTTGCTTCTGTGAACAATATGAGCTCTCAAAATACTAGTGGTTTAAGTCAAGCTCCCAGAGCAGTCCATGGGCAAGCAATGTCACAGCCACGCTCTATTCATGGTGTCATGAACTCGGTTACTCCCTCACTTTCCATGCCCAATCAGGGCCGCCCAATTGTGAAAGTGGGAATGAATCAACCTCTTAACCCCAATTCTGATCTTTCAAGATCAAACAAACCTAATGTCAGTCATAAATCATTTTTATCAAGTAACAATCAAAGTAAGTATTCATTATTTTATATATTATAATTAAATTGTGTAATTAACTGTTTATACTTCCTCAAGACATAAGGAAAATAATACTAATAAAAATAGAACAGATTGGCAATCTACATTTATCATTTAAAAATTGTAGGTATGAGAAGACAAATTCTATTACACTTCATGATAAAAAAAAATTTGTATTCCTTTGTTTTTGAGAATTTTTTTTTTTTAAATTCTTGTATTGGATATTTAAAATAAAAGGTAAGCAAATTTCAATTATTACAGTTGTATGCTATAAATTTATAATTTTTGTTAAAATGAAATATTGGGAAAGAAATATAAAGCAGTATTATTTTGTTGTAATATATATGGAACATCTATTGAACAGGCATTCTGAATTTTATAATACAAGTTTCCATTTATTAGATTATCCATGAGAATATAGTAACTTTTCTTCTAGCTCACAATGTCCATCATGATGAATCTAACTTAGATGTTATCAATAAATACACTTGGCCTCAGCTGTCAAGGCAACAAAATGTTTCTGGGATGCCAGCTCAACTGCAAATGGCTGCCACATATGCTGCTCTCAATCGACCTACTTTGAATCCTCACCACCCGAGCCTTGTAAGACCCGTTAACATTGCTACTGCAGGAAATGTGTCTTCTTCAAATATCAACTTTTCTTTGCTTAGAAATCCTGTGCAAAATCCAATCAGAGGTATATAAATTAAAGTGACTATTAACATTAATGTGAACATAATGTATCGTCTTAGAAAGCGATTAAATGATAAAGGCTTTTAAAAGTTCTGCTATAATTTTTTGTAAGTATATTCTGACCGCCAATTGTGTGGAAAATTGGCAAGGAACCTAGTCGGCCAGATTCAAAAAGAGTGCCATGATAGGGAGGAAATACCTTTAAGAAGAAACTTTATTGCAATAAAAGGAATTTTAATTTTTAATAAATTTTAAATGACACAATATTTAAAAAAAAAATAGATGACAAAAATTGCATACTACTAATACTTTTTCGAGCAAAGCAGCTTTTGCTCTGTCTGACTAGCAGTCCTAACAAGCAAATGATTCTTCAGTTTCCGCCATTAAACAAGATATTTACCATTCTACCTGATCTATGGTTAAACTATAGTTGTATATTGCTATTTTTTTTTAAATACAAAGATATTTTTAATTCAGCTTTGATATACTACATCATTGAAATAAAATAAAAATTTGAAAGCATTATTTAACATTTTATAAATGCTTCTATTTAAATTATTCTAGTCTTGTTGGGGGAAGTTAAAATGGTGTTAAGGCTCGTTCCCACCGAGGCGAGAGACGTGAAGATTCAAGATTTTTTCGACCCCTTCACAGCGAAAAAGTCAGAAATAGCATTACACCTAGTGAGTTCCCCTTCTAGTTGAAAGTTGGTCAACTAGAAGCGCGCATTTCAAACCGGTTTCAGGCGAACGTGGTGAGACTAGTGATTGGTCAAATTTTTCGCATCTTCTCGCCTCAGTGGGCACGAGCCTTTACAACTTAAAATGTGGGATATCTTGAAGCATATTCTTTGCCATCAAATAAATACTCATAGTGAGATAAAATAGAAAACCATTAAATGATTTATTTTACTTTTGAGATTTCTTACAAAATGGACACTGCTGCTTATGCTGGCATATTATAAATAATTAATGTAAGTGTTTAATAATAAAACAGTTTTGTTTATTTTATAAATAGAAAAAGAAGAATTTGTTGAAATAAAATATTAACACCAGATATGAAAATTATAATTGATTTTGACAGCTTAATTTGCAAATCAGCAAATGCCACCATTATAAGAATCTTTGTGATAGGTATAGTTGGTCAAAATACAATAGTCATATTTAAGTCTGATGGGTTAATTCTTTTAAACTATTTTTTATAGAACATAATTGATTTTGCTTTGTTTAATTAAAATGTTAACCTTTGTCATTAATTTTAATGTTTCTATTAAGATACATTTTTTTACATGTATATAATAGCCTAACCGTCAGTAATTAAACTATACTTTTTACATTCTCGGCCACTCATTAACATTCATAAAAAAAAAAGTGTTAATTTTTTTAATTTCGGTACAAACAATCTTAAATTGAAATAAAATAACTATTTAGTTGTAAAATATAGAAATAGTGCAAAAAGGTGCACTTTATATAAAATCATTAATAAATGTCTTCAGTTTCAAGCTGTATATATTAGCTTTCAAGTTTATATAAAAAAAAATTTGTAGAATTCTATATAATTAAATTTGGGACATAATACTTTTTAAAATTTTATTTGAAGATTAAAGTAACTGATTTGAAAGTTGTTAAACTGAAATGTCTTGTTCTTTTTTTTTAAGTGTATTAAAATTGTTCAGATTCTAATCCCCCCCCTCCCCTCCTCCTTGTTTTACAGCACAAAACAATAATATAAATCAAATGAATCATCTGAACCAACTTGCTCTCCAAATGCAACGAAATTCACTGGACAGCCGACAACTGCAGGCTCTCGCTCAATCGCAACGCATTCATCCTGCTACACTGCAGCACATCTTGATGAATTCACAGAATCAAGTGGCTGCAGCACAAGCTCAAGTTGTGGGAGGGTTTGCTGGAAATCGTGGTAGGTTTCTCTTTGTGAAATGGAAATATTTTTAACTTTTTAAAAGTATTTTGTGTATTTCTCCAATGTAATTTTTTTTTTATATAATCTTGCGAGTTTTTATGAAACAATATATATTTTTATTTTATAGATTATATTATTTTTAGTTTAAACTGTTTGAAACTTTAAACATTATATTTAATTTATATTTCTAAATATATTAATTTATATTTAAGCTGAAAATAATTATGTTCAAATAAATGGCTATTAATTCTTCCTGAAAGTATATGAAATTGTTTACAGATAAAGTTCTAAAACAATAGCTGTTAAGTTCATTTATTGGATAATTATGAATGTTTGATCTAATGTGAAGATGTAAAAAAATTGGTTGTTAAATATTTTGCAGTTAAAAAAAAAAAAACTTAGCAGGAGTTAGGCAGGTGATGACTGTTTCTTGGTTAAAATTACTTTGGGAAACATCATTAGAAATTCTGAAATTAACAATGCCGTAAAACTAGTTATACATTTAAAAGTATTAATGTTATTTCTAAATCTGCAATATGTTGTTTTTAAAACTGTGTAAAATGTCTCTTTTTAAATATCAGAAAGATATATCAAATTTTTTTTGAGATGCTGTGTTTCACATATACAATTTATAACAAAATTAAATTTTTCAGAAAATGTAGTTAAATAATTGTTTTTATAAAAGAATTCACAATTTAATACTCTTAAAAAAAAAAAAACAAACATTATAATATCTTCTAAAATTAGAGCCCTTTTTTGTTTGCTGGATGTCCATAATTTTTTTTTTTTGTTGAAATATGTTTTAAAGAATCAATGCATTCTCTATCTAACATAACATATACTTTAGTTGTGTAAATATCAATATTAATCTGTAATTCATTTAGAATCCGTGAAAAGCCATGAAAACCATTATATTTTACCAATAAGAATTTAATTGCAATGTTTACATTTGTACAAAAACAATTTTTACCAATATTGATCTTATAATATTATTGAAACTTTCATTAGCATTTTGTATCTTACTAAAAAGACGTGACATCTTAATAATATCTGTTGACACAACTTCATACAAATAGGTTTTTATAACAATCTTTCAAAAGAGATTAACATTTAATTGTTTGTTTTATCTTCAACATAGTTTACTGATACTTACACTAACTGTATACACATATTAAGCTCTGTCTATTTTGCTGAAACAATGAACAAAAGCTGCAATTAGCAATTGATGTAAGTACTTTTAGATATAGGAAGACTTTTATGAAAACTAGGAATTCTTAAAATAGAAAAATTAGAATTGAGACCAAATCTTGAATCTTGCATTAAAAGTAGTATTCTGGTAAGATGAGCAGCACAACATCATAAAAAAAAAAAAATCTGTGCTGGTAGTTTGATATCAATTAATCTAAAACCAGTGATTTTTTCAGTTTCAAAAGACCATAATTTGTCAGAAGCAACTCGGACTTTTGCAGCTTTGATACACTAATAATTGTTGATTCACATACAGTAGGTACAATTTTCTAGCTAAAACAATTGACTCAAAAATTTTTCTTGAGTTCTCAAACTTTCTCCACCCATTTCAGTATAATAAGAAATGGAAAATGTTAATGTAACTGAAAAATATGGAAGTAAAGTTTAAAATCAACAACACACAGCAAAATGTAAACATAAACTTATAACAAAACTGATGTTGCCAAATACATTGGAACAGTGACTTGTACAATGAGCAAAATTGCAGATAAAGCTTTAATTTTCAAACTTGATTATAAATAATAAAAAATATAACTTGTGGTTTACTCATTGGCTTTGAACTTCACTTTTTGTTTGAGTTAAGAGTTACAAGTTAATATTAAAATCACTAATTTTGTTATTATTTAACCCTAAAAAGCAGAATAATTTTACTTTCATATTAAAAAAAGAAATATGTACTAATTAGTATTCTCTATTTGTATACAAAAATATATATGTTAGTGGAACTATTACATTTTTTTGTAACTTTAATTTTAAAGTTGCAAAAAAAAAAAAAAATATCTGTAAAAAGTTTTTGCATAATAAAATTCAATAAGTCACTAATATTATTTCAGATTTTTCAAAATCTATTAGTAAAGATCACAGAACATGAATTTATGGTAGTCGAGTCATAAAAAAAAAAAAAAAAAAAAATTTGACTATGAAGTCGGTAAATTTTTTTGACCAACTTGTCATTCTTGAGAACATACTAGGCTTGTTGAATCAACATATTTGCAAAGAAAACGTTTTGGAATGAATGTAAAAAAATTTTATAAATAAAAACTTACATAAATTAAAAAGTATTTCAATATTTAATAATATCAAGATTCAAATGTTTAATTTTCTTAAATGCTATTTAAAGATAATTTTTGAGGATCTTATTTGTTGAATGCAAGTAACTCTTGGCCAAGTAATTTTATAGGATATTTTTTTTTTTTTTTTTTTTGTAAGTTAAGTTAGACTGTATGTCTTTAAAGGTATAATATTTATATCATATAAAAGTTATCAAAAATACTTTCATATCTAGAAAATGCATATTTAAAATAAAACAAAAAGTCATTCAATTTATTTCAATTCTTTTTTTTCATAAATCCATTAGTAAAGATCATAGTATATAAAATTACTTTTAAAAAAGCCAGAGACTGGAAATCAGTATAAAAATTCTAAGTCAGTCAAATTTTTGATAGCTTCCCATCCCTGCTGGAAAAGTGGGAAAATAAATTTTCTCATGTACTATTTTTATTTTTCAGACGTTAAACATCAGCATCTTATGCCAGGACAGCCTGCTACGAATCGCCAGTCTCCTGTCAATCTCGCCAAGTGGTTTGGAAATGATGTCCTGAAACAGAAGATGCCAGAAATGCCACCGACCACCCAACAGAAAGCTCTGCTTGTCGAAGAAGTAGAACGACAGCAGCAATCCACTGCTGTTCATAATTGAAGGACTCACTTTTTCTTTTCTTTATTTTTTTCTGTCTGTCTGCCTGTAATGGAATTGAACCTTGGTCTGTCTAGAGTTACTATTTTACATTTAGTGTGTGTATATATGTTGGTTCCGTCTGATAGGTTGAGTTTCTCCAAGGTTTTTGGAAGTGTTTCTTAAAGGAGAAAGAAAAAATGTTATATGAATTTATTTTGTTTTTGTGTATTTTGTATCTGTAAAAACCCATAAAACTGTGATATTAAAAAAAAAACTTACAATTTAGTGTGATTGAAATGCGTGAAATGTTCTCTGAGCTAGTAGATACTGTTTTTATAGCCATTTCCTTTTTTCCATTATTTCAGTCAAAGCCTCTCAGATAATAAAAATATATTAAGTGCGTAGAAATGGAGGTCAAAAGGAAAACTCTAGGTGCTCAGATTGTAAATTTATGTAGACATTGGTGTAATATGAAGACAGCTATATTTTTTGAAATGGAATGTAAGCCAAGGAGGCTTTGTATAATTATTTTTTCTCCTGTTGAAATCAACGATATTTGTGTGCTGTAAGTGTGTACTGTATTGTAGTGTTTGTCTATTTTTCTGTCCGTTGCCTCTCCTGTTTTTGTGTTCTGATCAGTGTATTGCACATGTGTGAGTTTGTTTGATTTTGAGTTAAAGGCCTATAATTTTCATTGAGCTGGCCATATTGTATATTGAAAATTTCCTTCCCAGTTGTATAAATATAAATGTATATAAATATGTGTGAGTGTGAAAGTTGCATTGGAACATTCCTACTGTCACGACAATGTCGATTTCTGTAAAATATTTATCTACTGAAACTGTCGCATTCTCAGACAGTTCATGCCTTAGATTTATTAGTTAAGGCAAACTAGTTCTTTAGTACTTGCTACATTATTAACATAATTGGTTCTGTTTTACCACAGATATGTCCTTTACTTAATTTGCAAGTGTTGTAGCAGTACTAGCCATTTTAGTTAGTGCCTGTATCTTGGCTGCCCAGCACCCTTTTTATTTTCTTTGTATATCATTTATTTGTCCAAAAAATTCACCAGTATTTTTTTCCACCCCCTTTGAAGCAAATTTTGCTTAAATCATCCCTAGGAATAATAAAATTCATCTCATTTAAGTATTTTATTTTTGAATAAATTTTTTATTTATAGATTTAATGATGCTTAGTAATTAAAATGGAATGAATATATAATAAACAATAAAAAGAATTTTATGTGGAGACTCCATGTGCTGCATGTGTTAAAATGAAATTTTCCTTGAAAAGGTGTTCATGATTAACAGATTTAATTGAAAATGTATTTATATTTCTAAATTATTTAAATCTCACATTTTTTTTTTTTAGTTATGTTCAGAAAGTATATTGACATTTGACTGTTCATTACCTATAACTTTTTTTAGAAAAAGAAAAATATCTCAAATAAAGTCTACTTCTAAAAATTGTTTTTTATGAATGTAAATGCACACATTAATGGTTACTAAAAGTATTTTAATATATGCTCTGTTTGTTCGTTTTTGATGGTAATAAAATTATAGTAACCATATATTTACACAACCATATCTCCAAAATATAGATTTTCATTTTATGGAATTAATGTTAATCCAAGAATACTAAATCTAATTTTTATGAATAACGAAAAGGTCTCTTGGTAATAAGTTTGGTAGTAGTTTAGTATTTTGTTCCTATTGTTTATCAAAATACAGCTTTCTGTGGAAATACACTTTACCATATATTCAAAGCACTTATTGGACCACATCTGCCATTGTTAATTTAAAAGAAAATTTAAAAATTAGTTTTCACACTAACAGTAACTCTGCTTTTGATGGACAAATTACACCTCTTAGCTGATTTTTCCCATATGGGGAAAGTATAAAGTCTCAAGAAGTCAAATTATGACAGTAGAGATGAGGGTCAATCACTGTGATGCTAGAAGTCAAAGAATTTTTTCTCCCTTGAGAATGGGCATTGTGGGTGCAGCATCCATTAAACCCTGTCGGACCTGACTTTAATAATGAATGAAAACAAATATTAAAATATTATATGATGCTAATAAACAAGTTAAAAGTAAAAAAAATTAAGAAAAAGTAGCTTTATAAGAAATTAGGCAAATCTCCATTGAAATAGACAAAAGGTCAAATGAGGTTGTAAAATTCAAATATTCACTGCTTTCTTGAACTTCTGTTAGGATTTTTTTGTTTTAAATATCAATTTCTTTTGTAAAAGCTATATTGTTAAATAAGTTTCAAAAGTAAATATTTTATTTCATATGGAATGTACATAAACAATTTCTTTTAAGATTTTCAAATTTTTGGTGTTTATATACCAAAATAGACGAGTGTTTTGGCATTATTTGACATGGAAATTAAAAATAATTTTCTCTTTATGAAGCACAAAGACACAGTACATTTATTTAGTAGATGTGAGTTTTACCATTGTAACAGTAATTTTTTCATTGAATTGCTTCTCATTCATCAAATTTGGCAAATGGTCCTTGCAGTCATTAATAACCTTAAGATGAGGACAAACTTGAGCTGCTTTTGGTATATATTTTACACAATAAGCTATAATGATCAACCTTTATTTATTGTTAAACTAACTGTATTTAGATCTGAAGATAGATCTTGTTCTAAATTTTCATTAATGAACTTAAAATCTTTTGTTTCAAAATGATTCTCGTCTCTAATATCTTTTGGTTGCAAGAAGAAATGATGTCCGAAACTTCATCCTAATTTCTATGCGAAATATCAGCCACATATAAGTCAGCTTTTTTAATAATAATTTTGTGTAATAAGTTTCAACTAATTATTGATCACATTTTCTTAAAAAAATTTAAATAAAATTTTATTACAGATCATCACTATCAAATAATGCAATGATCATCAGAATTCAGTTCTCTAAATAACTGTTACTTCAGCACTAGCAATATTATCTAAAAAATTTTTAAATCTTTAGAATTTTTCAGATTATATTTAAAAGGAAAATAAATATTTTTTCCTATTGATCATTTGTTGTTATTTTTGTAATTTAAATGCTTTAAAAAAATTCATAAATATATTAATATATCAACTATCTGAAGAATTGCAACCACCTGGACCTCATGTCCATTGTACTAAACATGTGATTCTGCTCTCATTTTGTCTTAACTACAACCAGTAATAAAATAAAACTACTTCTTATTTGTAAGATTAACTTATAAAGATTATATATAAAAAAAATAGACACATTAGAAGGAATTATTCATATAAATCAAAACAATTGCTCACTTTTTTGCAAAAACCAGTACTTGACACCATTTTCGAAGAAAGTAACTATTTCCAAATCAAGAAATCAAAAAAGATTAATCTTTCAAATAACCATGCAACAAGTTTCAAATCTTTGCAATTAGCGAATTATAAAAAAAAAATTAGGTTTTAAACTGTATGTCCGTTATAATGGATAGCAGGTTTGAAAGGATTAATGTACGGAGCTCTTGGCTGTGACCATTTGCGAGTAATTTTTTGTCTATAATGTAATGCATAACATTAAAATTTCTTCAGGGGGGTGGTCTACAGGCTGCCATCAAGTGCCAGAATGGCTAGTTAGCAAGTATTCATTTAGATAACCAATCAACCTATGTATAGTTCAATCATTGATATCATGGAATAATAAACATCTGCTTACTTGTAGGGGTGCTAATCAAAATATATGATGTGCAAAATTATGCAATTTTCTTTTCATTACAATAAGCTGTTGCTCTGAAATAAATAGTAATTACAAAGAGAAAGTCATTAAATAATAGCTTAACACTGAAGTTAAGCACTTAAAAGAAGAAGCAAAGCTATGCCTTTTTTGCTACACATTATCCAATTAATGCACAATGGAACACTAAAATGCTAGTATGCTTTCAAAGAGGGGAATTTGTCTATCATGCAAAGATTTACACCTTTTTTTCTGTCATTAATATTTTCTACTTAATCCCTACTGGTCAGCTACTTACCCAAGCTGGGAATCTCTGAACTAGATTATATTCTATACATGTCTAGGTTTTATTTAAATTTTTAGCATGTGTAGGTCATGATTTTCGCAGTTTTTTCCACTGAATGCTATAATCATGTAATAAATTGCTAGCCAACTTAAGCTTCCAATTGGCTGGTGTTCTACAGCATCAGATTTAGTATCTGGTGGAAAGTCGTTTTAATATTTCGCACAGCTTCATGTAAAGACTTTCTAATGGCTCGATATAAAAATTATGTAAAGTACTAACATAAGGAAATAGTTAAAGGACAAAAAAAAAAAGAAACATTACTAGGTGAGCAACTAAGTTTCCTGAGTTTTTTATTTAGATATAAAAAAATGGGAATTTCAAGAGAAATACAAAAATATTTTATTCAAGTCTCGTTCCTCACTAACTACACGTTTTTGCCATCTCCTACAATCCCGATTTATTAGGGACACTTCCGAACTTCGGCTCCTTCTCCCAAACTGTTTAAATTCCATAAAAAAAGAAATTTTTCTACAAGAAAACAGGGAAAATTTCTGAAAAAAAAAAAAAAAAAAAAAAAAAACTGTATCGATGAAAAGGTAAAATAATCCATCATCATCACAACTGAAAAAAATAAAAATCTATAAGCGTGAAAATATCTCATCTCAAAGCTTAGCATCACGTTCCTTAAAATGGTGAATAGCAATTTACAAAACAGAAAATTTAAGAACAAAAAAGTGGCTATCGTTTACCAGCCTCATAACCGAAAATGAAACATTTTTTTATTATTTCCAATGGCAAGGCAAGTATAAGAATAAAAATAATAATAATAACACAAATAATTGTTACTATTTTTATTCTTCTTTTTTCCGAAAATGAAACAAACTCCTTTTAAAAATCCGTTTCTTCATTGGAGTGGGGTTTTGTTTCGGATCCATTGCCATTCTCTGATATGGGATGACGATATTAATAAAGCACAGATCAGCTCAACGCTCTACAATCAAGTTAGACTGGGACATACAGTTTAAAGCGGATTTCGAAACACTACAAATATCCATGGCACCGCGGACTCGAACCTGAAATCCGTGGTACCCAGTGCCAGAGCGCTAGCCCCAGATGCCTCTTTTCAAGAAAATATTTCCAAAATGCAAAACAGCACAGCGCTAGGGCGCACGTAGAACTGAAACGAAAGTCATTACAAAATTAATGGCTAATGAGCCTAAATCTCGTATTATTGCTCGGTTAATGGAGCAGCCATTTTCTATTGCAACGACATCCAAAAATTCTAGCCTGTTGTTACACATATTTAATTACCTATTGCTTAACTTACCAAAATCAACCTTTAAAGTATGACAGCACTGGCAGAAAAACATAGGGCAATTAGTTATAGATGCAATAGAACCAAACAAAATTCCATTTATCAAACTGCATTGACTTTAGATGCGGTAATGACTGCTGTAAGAAAAAAATGATGCAACAGCATTTATTTTATTACAACAAAATTAGTGCTCGAGCATAAGACATTTCTAGTGATAGCAATAATATTGTAGCTATAAGCAAATATACTTTATTGTGAGAAAGTGACAACGGATAAAATCTTTTTATGTGTAACTCATATTATTTTGCCTTATCTTTCTATTCATGAATTAGTGACGATTTTTTTCTTTTCCAAGTGACTTTGTAGGATATATGTACAAGCTTTATGAAATAAAATGTTTAAGATCCTAACATGAAAATTCATGGTTTATTGTAT